>CM033644.1:117565557-117583197 GCA_019512145.1 Engystomops pustulosus | reverse complement strand
TGACTTCAATGGGGCTCGTTATTCGAGACGAGCACTTGAGCATCGGGAAAAGTTCGTCTCGAATAACGAGTACCTGAGCATTTTAGTGCTCGCTCATCTCTAATCACAATTCATGGCTCCACACTCTCCCCGGTCCCTAAAGCCCGTTGCTTTGGTGGCACCTTTGACTCTCCATTATCCTTTAAGCCTCACATCCAGGTCCTTACTGCCTAGTCCATGCCTTCATCATCTCTCGCTTGGACTACTGCAACACTCTTCTCTGCGGTCTCCCAGCTAACTCTCTAACACCCCTCCAATCTATCCTAAACTCTGCTGCCCGACTAATCCATCTGTCTCCTCGATTCTCCTCTGCCTCTCCTCTCTGCCAGTCTCTCCACTGGTTACCCACTGCACAGCGAATTCAATTTAAAATACTAAACATGATCTACACAGCCATCCACAACATGTCCCCTCCATATATCTCTGAACTAATCAGGCAATACCGCCACACATGTAATCTCCATTGCTCATAGGACCTTCAGCTTCACTCTATTACCATCCACTCTTCTCACAACTGCATCCAGGACTTCTCCCGTGCATCTCTCATACTCTGGAACTCTCTACCCAAATGTGTCAGACTGTCCCCCACTTTTTAAAACCTACCTGTTCAGGTTTGCTTACAATGCACATTAACTACACTGCTCCCTCACCTCATATCCCCCCATATATAGATTGTGAGCCCTCACGGGCATCTCCTACTTGTCTCCTGATCACTGTAGTTTTGTAATTTGTACTTGCACCTGTTTTTGTCTTAATGTAAGGTATGTGAATCCCTACTGATTGTAAAGCACCATGGAATTAATGGTGCTCTATAAATAAATAATAATAAAATAATTATTTATCTCTTCAGTGTATATTTTAAGAATTTATAAATATTTTTTCTTCCGTTGTTCTGTGGCACAAATGTTTTCTAGTGTTAATGTATTTTGATTTGCTTTACTATTCCAAATGATTTTTACTGCAACTGTCATAGATACTAATTATGGCCTATAAGCTCTATGTTTTGGAAACCACTCATCAATTCTAAACCCATTAAAAAGACGCATTAAGAGAGCTGAAGCTTATGATTAGAATTCTGGCGTAACCAAAGAAGTAATGGTGGACAAAAAAAGCTAATTTAGGAGATCTGAAATATATTTCAACTGCTCAATACTAACATTGTAAGTAGGTGTTAAAGCATTGAATTTTCTGATTAAAAAACCTATAATGATAACATTTCTAAGTAGTAGACAAAATGACAGTGCTTTCATTAGTACAAGGTATGTTAGAATAACTATCATTATTTTTATATCAAAGAACCAGTTCCTATTTAAGATGTTATCATATATTCATATTCCTACAGAAGTGTACTTGCCTCTCTTAAAAAAAGTCTTAAAAATCAAGTAGATCAAATGATAAGATAACAGAGAAAATGTTCTACGTAGATGCCAAAATCAGGGTTACCTTCCATTTGTATGAGTTTAAAGGACACTACCCTTGAAGTGGTAGGTGTAAGAAGAATACCGAGCACCAGCTCGCAGCGGAGCTTATTTTTGTGTGTTTTAAAACCGCTGTATCCGGTTTAAACACCTTTTTAAACTTTATAGCCAAGCTGCTTTCGGGTCACCATGTCGCAACCGTGCGCGCGCTACATAGGTAGTGAAGGAAGCCGCGCAGGTGCGCGCATGGTGCACCAAGGCGTACCCTCCGTGCGCCAAGCAGCTCTTCGGCTGTAAGGTTTAAAAAGTGTTTTAAACCGCGATACAGTGGTTTAAAACACTAACAAAGATAAGCTCCAGCTCACCCTGAGCTGGTGCTCGGTATTTCCTTCTTACACCTACCACTTCAAGTGGTAGGTTTCCTTTAATAATAGTTGTATGAATGTCTGTCTACACTTTGGAGTCACTCACATTTTCAATATAATCTTGTGAGTGAAGAGACAAAAACATTTTACTAATTTAGAAATGAAAGAATGTCAGTAGTAGATCCAGTGGTAGATTTCTAATCACTGCCTCTTCCCTGTGCATGTTTTATTATTTCTTGTAAAGCTGCATATCGGTTTTTAAACTTTATTTATGTACTGTATATGCAGATTACTTGTAGAGGCTACTCAGCCCGCACAGTCGCAGTGGCTCCTGGTGCATTGGCAGCTAAAGGGGAATTCACAGAGCCACAATGTGGTATAAATAGTGGTATAGATGCACAGGGGAGTTGTTTCTGCAGAGACTACTCATGGCATGCAGTGGCCTTCTGCAAGCAATTTGTATGTACATAAATAAAGGACAGCCTGCTTAAGAAGAAATATAGAACATACATAGGGATAAGGCAGTGATTTCAGAATCAACCTCTTGATCTACAAAAAAAAGTAAATTCAAAACGTTAGATTTCCTTTAAATAAGTGTGTTCATGCATTTATCTGTATAAATCAGCGTCTATATACGGCAGCTCATAATACTACTGCTGTTATCTTGTACATATGAGTAATTTATAGTACAACCACTCTCATCCAACACATATAAGCACTACTGCTTTCATTCTCAAAATATGGTGAAGTAGATAATAGTGAATAAATATGTTTTATTTTGTATATATTGGCACCTCACAGTAACATAGTAGTTTGATTCCTACATTGGCCCATTAGATTGATCAAATAGCAGATCATGACAATAAATATTATATTCCATACTGATACACATGGTAGACTCTTGTGTTCACCATTTTTATTGAAGAAAAAAATTATTTTGTGCTTAAATACAAATAGCAAAACATAAACACCAAGATTTGATGAAAAAAGAGGGAACTGAATGATTAATGCCTTTCCTTCCTGGCAGTTTAGGGACAATATCACGTCATGTCATATTTACAGGTATAGGATCTCAATTTTAATCACTAAATCTCCAAATTTAAGTGCCGGAAACTTAACAGGAAGCATTTCTCCAGCATGAGTCACTTTAAATATGAAAAACTGAGAATTATGTTGTGGGAAGCACATCCAGACAGCCTTCCAAAATAATTTGACTAATGTACTTTGACAGAACAAACTGTTCTTTCTTAATTCTAAACTAGCGCCAATTTACGGAAGAAAATAACATGTAATACTACAATCGGCATATTTATTTTTAGTTTGGGCTTCTAAAAGCTTGGTTACCCGTACCCTCTCTACAGACTCTGCAGTACTTATCCACCATACACTAGAGCAACTGAAGAAATTGACAAAGCTGATACAAAAAGTAGGAAAACAAAGAAGAATTGTACTGTTTAAATTATTGTCCGGCTTTTAATTCTACCCATTACTAATGACAACAGATTGTACATATATTGTGCCATTTACATCCACTGCATGACGCTGTGAAGGAAATCTTAAAGTCCCTTTAGAACAATTGAAAAAATACTAGCACTTGTTGGAAGGAAAACACTGCTTATGTGGCACACAAACCAAGCTCGACTTTTTGATGTCATCTCTGGGAACTTAAGGACACTGAAGAATGGACATGAAGCATTTATTTGTTGTAATTTACAACCTTTTTGACGTGACATATATACATAGTTGACAGTATTTAAAAATCTTTCCTAGAAGAGTTTTAGCTTTGAAAGGTTCTGATTTATGTCCTGGTGCTGCAGGGGGGTATGTGGAGAAAACTCATGGGCTCATAAGCCTCCTGCAACTGCTGCGGTCGGTGCTGGCACCGATCATGGCAGTTAACATTTTAGGTGTCATGGTTGAACCTAATTGCGGTACCTAATAGAGCTGCCAATCTGGGATGAACAATCACCGCCCCCGTGATGTCATTGTAGGGTAATTGGTTGCCATGGCAGCCTACAGTCTCATAGAGATTCATAGGCCAGCCATGGATAGTGATATCTAATAGCCTGCCAGTAAAGTACTGATCAGTAGTAAAATAACTACATACTGCAATACAATAGTATTGTACAATAGTAAGAGCAAAAAAGGCAACAGAACCTGTAGGTATCTGATTCAAATCTTTAGGAGTAGAGATATAGTTGCAGTTTCCACTATGTCTGAATAGTGTTCTAACTAAATTACCAGGTTCATCCACCATGCAAGGTGATCTGGGTGTGGGTGAGGAGATATTTCGGCTCAGTAACCACAATATTAACCTTTAATTTCCACCCGCTGTTTAGGTCATATTAGAAACTTCAGAACCAAAAGCCCAGGAAGACGCCAATTAGGCGAAACTCTGTCGGGCAGGAACCGAGTGAGCTTTTTAAATTGTTTTATGGGTATTTTATCATTTGTGACTATATCAAATTAAAATAACCTCTTTGGTTTTGGAAAACTCTATTGCACTATTGTTTTTTCCATTTTTGTTCTGAAGTTTCTAATATGACCTTACAGTGGGTGGAACTTAAAGGTGAATATTGTGGTTACTGAACCGGAACATCTCACCCACACCTAGATCACCTTGCATGGTGGATGAACATGTTTATTTAGTTAGAACACTATTCAGACATCGTGGACACTGCAAGTATATCTCTACTCCAAAAGATTTGAATGGGATACCTACACATATTGTTCCCTTTTTTTGCTCTGTGGGTGATTCTCTGCCAGAAAGAAACCTGTTAAGGAAAGTAGAAGCGGTGGGCAATATATTTTCTATTTTGGACTTATTTTCATTTCCTCTCCAGTGCCGTTGTCCTCTTCGTATGCTGATTAAGGGTTCATTGTTCATATCTGTTATAAATTTTGTATACCTGTGATCATAACAACCCGAAGAATAAAGTGGAAGTGTCATTTGGAGCTCAGAATGAAAGTCGTAAAACAAAGCCTCCAAGAAAACACTTCAAATGTGTTTTTTTGGTCAATTTCACTGTACTTGGAATTTTTTTCCAGCTTTCCAGTAAAATGCATGGAGCATGAAATGGCCCCACTAAAAAGTACAATTTGTCACACAAATAACAAGCCCAAATACATCTCTGTTAACTGAAAGTTAACGCTTTTGGAATGAGGGGCAACTCAAAAAAGAAAAATGACTGAGTCCTGTAAGGGTTAATAAGGTATAACTTGTTATGAAGAGGGGTTTGCTTAATATATCCTCTATGTTGTCCTCACTGTAACAATTATTATAGAGGTAAAGTTTCAACAGCACATAACATAAAGCTTTGAATGAAGGACGAAAAATGATTCCAGACTCCATAATTTACACCATAGAACCCATAATTCAGATTTTATGTTATGTGTGATCAATAGTTACTTAAAGTAACCACCAAGCTTTATATCACCCTGTAGATATAATAAGGAGAATGGTGTTCAACCATGTGCTACTCATACATACAGTATGGGGGGTATTTATCATATGATAGTCCCGTGGCTGCTCTTTTGCCACCGGATATATCCGGTCCTGCCTAATGTATATTTCAAATGCAGCCGGCGCATTTTCACATGTGAAAATTCACTGGCATCAGTGAGTGTGCAGGTGTGGGGACAGAAACGCTGGCTCCTCACCGGCGTAGAGGCCCCAATGTGTCAAGTTGAAGTTCAAAGTTACTTAAATTGACAGAGATAGGCCCCTTTCACACTTGTGTTTTTACGTGCATGCTCTGCTTGTGATTTTGACATGCACAACTTGCATTGCACTCTGACTCATTGTAATCAACAGACTTTTTCAGACTTTAGCATTCTTTTCACGCACACGCAAGTTTTTTTTAATGTGCATTTAAATCTCAGCATGCTTTACTTTTGCAAGTCACGTGCGTGAAAAACGTACCATACATGTCTATGCAGATTCATCAAAAATTCAGTGCACTCTGAGACACATGCAAGTGCAATACAAGTGCAATGCGTTTTTCACGTATCAATTGCCATTGTCCCTTTTCACCTGCATTATCTGCGTGTGATAAATGCATTAAAAAAAGGATTGAAGACGCGCGTGAAAAGCTGAGATACTGAACAAACTCTGACTGAAAACTGATTGAACTCTGACGTGAGTGAACCTCTCCTTCTTTTGCTTTTTTATGAAGTAAGCTTGGTTGTAATACCATATTTAGCTGGAAACTTTGGGCTATCATTATCATTTTAATACAGCTCAGAACCCATGACAGTCTTAATGCACACCTAGACATTAACTGTAGTGGAGCCTGCAGTTAACATTAGGGTAGGCCATTCTAAGGATATATAAGAGAAAATTAGAAATTTCAAATAAAATTTACAATTGAAACGGAATTTTTATGGCTAAAAACTGTGGTCCCTAGTCCCTTATAAAATCTAAGTCAGCATTTACACTAATGTGTGCCCGCCATCCCGTAGCACGGCAGGCACACATCGCCACATGGGAGAGGAGGAGGTGAACGCTGCTCACCCCCACCCCCAGAGATATATGGCGTGTGGAGCCGTAATATGGGAAAAGATAGGACATGTCCTAGCTTTTCCCAGTTGCGGCACTGTGCTAATGTGTACTGCAACGTGCACCCACTGCTGGCCTATAGGGGACATATATACACGGTCGTATATACATCCTTCAATGGTCGTGTGAATTCAGCCTAAGAAATATATTTCAAAGTAGCATACTAAGTAGGGTCAGTCATACTGAAAAACAAGGAGGGTGAAGTTTTGTAAGAAGGAGGGTCCTGAGAATTCCTGGAAGGGATTTAATAGGTTATGATGTAATTATTTAGAGCCATCTATAGAGGGCAAGCTCTCTTAGTTGTTGTGACTATCTAGAACCCTTAATGGTATGCAAGATCAATTATCTATTGATTTTTACAAACACCGGAAATGACGGGGAATGATCCACAGACTATGCTCACATTGAGAGTTCTGCAAGTTCACTCCACTGCCCAAAAATGTACCTGGTATATGACTTGGGTGGCCCATATTATACTATATACTAAATACTAGTATATGAAGTTATTGCCCATACTGTATGTCCTTTTGAAGTTAAGAGGCAATTCTATGAAGATTCTTGATGCTAGAAGGTCTACAAGAAGGTGTGAAGTGGCCTGCACACCCATGGAGTTACTTACCCTATCCAGCTTTGTTTCTGCATAAGGCTGGGGGAGGTGGCAGACAGTTGAAGAAGCCGTCCTAGGCGAAACTCAGAGTTGGGCAAGTTCTTACTGAGCATGCATGAGAGTCTAATCGGCGGACGTGGAACAAAAGGTGGAGGAGTTCGTTTTTTTGAGCGGAGAGATCATACACCAGTACAGAAATCGACCGCAGGACCATTGAATGTCCGAATGAACACCGCCCCAAGATAAGGAATCTGCGATGGTAAACTACCTCTACTCATGAGTTGCGTCCCACAGCAGAAAAGGTACTGTGCCTCCATTGCATTTAATCACTTGACTTTTAAAGAAGAAAGAGGAAGAAGAACATTCATATTGTTTTAAGTTGTTACATGGGTAATGCACTCAAGTACATGAAAAGACCTGACATGTGCTGTGCTATATGCTTCTGTATATTCACCACAGTTGCCTTTTGTGAAACTAGGATGAAATTTAAGTATAATTCCAAGAGGTCATCCTTTAGTGTCTTTTTTTGCATTCTTCCCTTTTTGCTAACCTCTTGAATATATAATAACATGAGTAGTGGGATGATAAAAGTGAGAATACTGTAGCTGCAAGTGACCACTGCAAATTATAATCAAATGATATGTTACCTCATAGACACATATGTCTGTAAAGGAGCTGTAGACATCAATGATTAGACATTTATTTCTTTTTAGATGGAGGGAGAGCGTTCACTGCAGAAGGGGAACTTGCAGCAATAAGCTTAATGATCGAGAATATTTTCTCTTCAATTCTAAATTGAATCTTTTCCTGTTAAGATGCATTTCGCATAGGATTTTTTTCTGGTTTGCTTTATTAGCTCACCCATGTTTTCTTCCCAGCTGAGACAAAGAGCAAACCATGTTTCACACTAAAGTTAAATGATGTGTCTCTTACTTTAACATCTGCACATGCCGTGGAGTATAGAGAGAAAATTCATTCTACAGACTGATTATCACAGGGTTATTGCCTATTACACAGAAATGCTGATGTATGATATATTTAAATGAGTGTAAGATCACAAAAAATATATATTTTAGTAAGATTTTCCTATGTATTATATTTAAGGCATTTTGTTGTGTTCTCAATTCTTATAGTTCCACAGAGAAGTCTCTCAAACAGTGTTTTCCATTTTCCATTGTTTAATTTTTCACAAAGGATCCCTCATTTGCATCCTTGGATGTTTTGTTAGTGATGTTTGACAGATTGAAAAAAAAAATAAAAAATGCCAAGGGAGAATAATGTTGTAGATAATAAGGCCAAGTTGTGCGGATTAGGATAAATCCACAATCTCATTATTCCTTTTTAGGCTATTCGTATGACTTACACGGATTGGAAGTAATTTGCTAAACACCAGTTAAACATATATGGCATTGATTTAACTAGTTGACACACGTAGTTCACAAACATTACAGCCTGACATTATCTAAAAAGAGCATCTGTTATGGAGCTTTATACTGTGCTTCTCGCTCAGGTGTGAAATGAAAAATCTCAGAAACAAATCTCTCTCTTTTTCTTTTCATTTGCATAAATGAAGCTTGTTGTTATTAGCTTAGCTTCAATGCATCTGTTCCCTGACAGTTGTTTGTTTGAATCCAAGATGAAACCTCATGGATACATTCCAAAAGAGATGTCAGGGTGACATTTAATTTTTTTTGTGTGTTGATATTGTCACCTATACACATCCTGCTCTGGTTACACCACGCCTGAATTTTAATGACCAAATGAAGGTATTTTGGTGATTATTTACAGCAATAATCTTTACTTAATCTGATTTGTAGAAGATTTGGATTATAAATATATTTGGCTTAAGACCAATTTCATGCATGTGAATGGCTTGTTTCTATAGTGTACCCATGTATTTTAGTAATTCCCATAAAGATTAATGAGAAAATAGGGGACATTTCTGCAACAAATCTGATGTGTATAAACCTTTTATGAACAACCAAATGGATATCATTCACTTCTAATTGACCTTCTGCCAAATTTAAGGTTTTACAATAGAAAATAGTGTAGCGGACTATGATATTGTTTTAAAAAGAATCCTGTCATTATGTCACATGGACTCAAGGTTCAAACAATGACTTAGTTTATTGTCAATCATTGTTATCTATTGGCCGTATGTGTAAAATGGTGTTGTAACACCCGAGATGAAACAAGAGTCTACTTTTTTATTTACAGTGCAAATAATTGTATTTTAGCTACATAATAATTTTATTGTACAGTGTACAGGCCTACAAAGAAAAAACTTAAAACCCTAAACCAGAATGAATGAATTTCTTATTCTCACCAAGAAAGAGAGTTAATAAAATCTCATCAATTAGCTATTAAACACAATTAGATATTAGATGATTTAACTCAAAAGTGGATCTCATCCTGGAAATACTAAGCCCCCATATGTACACATTACAATAAAATAAACATTTTATGGCCTGTAAAATGTGAAATGCAACTCTGCTCTGAATAGCGCCTCCTTCCCTTCTATGCCCGGCTGTGTGCCCGTAGAGCAGTTTACCACAACATATGGGGTATCAGTGTATTTGGAAGAAATTGGGTATTAAACTTTGTGGAGCTTTCTGTTGTTTAATCCATTGTGAATTTATAATTTTGGGCCAAAATTAATGTATTGTCAAAAAAAAGTTACCAAATGTAAATTTCAACTCGACTTTGTTTTTACCCCTTTAAAACACCTAACAACTTCTTCAAGTTGGTTTCTCATACATTGAGAGGTCCAGTTTCTATAATGAGGTAATTTATGTGGTTTTACTATTATTATTAACCCTTAATGTAACAAAGCATGTATATTTTATACAGTCCTATGTAGCAGGTCACTATGTCTCCATTCAATGCCTATTTCCAATTCTAAAAATCCTAATTTAATAATAATGGTAAAGTGTACTGCTGAAATCCTGCCGTTCTCAGGAGTGCTGCTAACCATAAGTAATAAAATACACTGCTGAGAATGTGTGAAGAATTCATTAACACTATTCATTTCCTTTGACCCTCATAATAGAAAACCAAGTAACTAATAATATGTTTATGTGAGAATTAAAGAGACTGAGCTATAAAGTGTACAGTGCAGCAATTTTCCAGGCATCTTTAGTAAGTTTATGAATATTGTGTCAATTTTATTCCATCCAAACTATAGAGCAGTGTGTTTAAAAATGCTGACTATGACCAAAATGAACTAAGGAATGAAAGAAGGTGTATTATCTGGCTAAATCAAATAGTATATGTTATCTGAACTATTGTAAACTGTACAAAGGATAAATCCAAATAGATTCTAACATGGTTATTGGTTACAGGAATGTGCCCTCGGCAACCTCTAGTGTTCTCTATTGTACAGGAAAGAAGAAAACGATTGGAATAAGAAACTAGGACACCTGAATCTCTTGAAGTTGTGTAGCAAAGTTCATTTAAATGTGAGTTGCTCATCTACAATTCAGTTCAGCACTCAGTTCAATTTTTATTGAATGTATTCTGATTTATAAAAAGTAATAAATTAAGGACGTGTTTACGCATGAGATTTAATGAGAACCAGTCACCACTAAACTACTAGCCCCCTCAGTTAGGGTATGATATGTCCTTTCTAGGATTACCTCTTTTAAGTGAAATATCAACTTTTTACTTCTAAAATATCTCCCTAAAAGTTAGGCAAATATGACTCTTCTTATCCAATGAATTCACTGTGAATGTATTGCAGGTGTGTAGCAGATTGGCAGCAGATTTGCTTGAGGATTAGTCCTACACCAATAGAAATGTTCTACACATGTTAACAAGGTTGCAAAAACCACATTCACATTTTATGTATTTTTACTAGATAAAAGTTTGTTTCCAGGACTGAACCCTGTACAAAGAGAAGAAATTGCAGGGTCATCTATAATGCGGAGAGCAGAGAGTAGGTTTGTCCCCACTTTGCTATCTAAAACTGCCTTATCCATGAAATCCATGTTTAAACATGACAAGACATCCAACATGTGCCCACATTGTACACAGAGAAAAAGGAAGGAAATTATGAATGAGAAAAATAATAAAAGGAACTGAAGGTGTTGTGGTTGTGCACTTTTTCAGTGTAAAACTTTGTACTGCAGTGTTTGTAAAGCAGTAATAGGAAAATGTGTCTGAGATTAATTAGAAATATTTGTATTTTAATTGGAAATAAAGTATTTGCACAACTAAAAAAAATTAACAAATGGCCAACAGCTTGCATTATGCTGACAGATTGGGGATTTTGAATTTATCAGCACTGTCCTTTTTGTTCTGCACATGATACCACTCCTATGTGGCTGTGATTGACCCTTCTGTTCATGTTATTGTTCTGTAACGTCTAACTTTGTAGGTATGTGTAACATATGACCTGTGCTGCAGAAAGTTTTGGCACTATATAAATAAAGATTTAATATTATCATTAGATCAGGGAAGATAGCCCCAACAGTGCAAACATGGCTTTTAAGTCTTCATATATTTCTGTACTAAGGTAGCCTTTGATGCCAAATTCTTTATAAGGAGAATAGGTTCTTCTATGACCTGAGTACACAGCCTCTCACCTATCTAAACCAGTTCTCTCAAAAAACATCATGACAGCGCAGTCCAGATTTTAGAGTATGTTCCTTAGAAAATAGGTATACTGGTTTGTCTGTTATGCTTGAAGTTCAAGGGCTGCCTCGGAGGTAACTTTGAGGCAATGTTTTCCTTTTCTATTCCTGGCAAACATATTTACATATTAACTTACTAGAACCCAGAGAAGCATGCATGGCCTTTAAGCCTCTGTACACATATACAGATGGAATTTGAGTCTAATTTCACTCCAAGTATTCTTTTAAGATCCATATTGATTATGGTGACAGTTTTTGTTGTGAGTCCATATGGATTGCAATCTATGGTCACTAACTGCAAAAAAACTCAGTAGTAATGACTGATTGGGACCACAGCGAATTATACTTTGGGGAGGGCCACTGTCAGTACCATGATGAAGAATCATAAGCAGTGCGACTGGCATAGCTAGAGTAGCAATAGCAATAACATGTTAATAGTAACAGTAGCACAGGTGTGAAGTTGTTAATAAATATATACATACAAGCCTCTAATTTGTATGTAATAATAGAAGGTTCAATTAAAAGGGTTTCCTGGAATAATGCAGGAATTTATACATCTGTTAATTGAGCATTTCTATTTTGAAACAGACAATTCACAGCTCAGAAGCTACATTTCTCAGTGATCAACTTCAAAGGGCATCCCTATTTTAAATGATCTGTCACAAAAATACTTTTATGCAATAATTGATTAAAATGGCATTTATGATGACTCCTAACTTTAGACGATTCTCTTCCTTTTAATGAGTATGGTGACTCAATTTAATACCTGAAAATAATAGTAGGTACATCCGTGCAAGAAGGTGTTTCCCACACTGAAACATGCTATTATGTCTAGCATCTGGCAGCTGCTTACAAGCCGAGTCAGTGCCAGAAGCAGAGGGTGTTTCTGATCGTGGGTGTTAACCCCTTACACACCATGGTCATGCAAGGTGCTTCCCCTTAGTGATTGGACTCCCATGCTGTTTACCGGGGGATCCAATCCACTTCAGGCATTCCCGAGATCTGCCAAGTTCCCTGAGGGTGCCTGATGTCTCCGGCATCCAGATCCCTTCCATGTCTGACTGTAAACTGCTTGAGCATGTGTCAGACCAATATTGCAGTGCAATATCTTGGACTTGAACCAGTGATACTCTATTTGCAAAAAACATTACCATACAAACATTAATCAAATGTAAAAAAAAACACAAAAACACAGAAACCCCCCACATGCATCACTGCATCCATAACCAGATTTTTCAGCTACCTCCAAAAAGATTTTCTCCAAAAAAAAAAAAATCCATATAAATGAGGTATTGTATAATCGTGGTGACCCATAGAATAAAAAATAACATATTATTTTTATGGCATGGTGACTAGCCCCCCAAAAAAGCAAAAATATCTTGCCAAAAATTGACAAAACTCATTTCCTCCCCCAACAAAAAGTTAATACAATCTCAGCAATTAGCTATAGATGCCACAAAATGATTTGGTTTTGATTTTGTCATTTAATCCATTGTGATTGTTTAATTGAATGTATTGCCCCAAAAAAAGGACAATTTCAAAATTGCACCTCCATTTTGTTTTAATCTCTATAAAACACCTAAAGGGTTAACAAACTTCTTAAAAGTGTTTTTTTAATATATATATATAGTTGCCATAATTTAATGTTTTTTCTATTATTTAGGCCTCACAAAGTCAATTGAAAATTGAGCAGGTGCCTCTAAATAAAGGTTTTGGCGATTTTCAAGAAAATGTGAAAAATGGCACCCAAATTCTAAGCCTCATAAGATAAGTGGATGCTTTAAAACCATGCCAACGTCAATCAGATATTTGGTAAATGTAAGTTATGGATTAATTTGGGTGATATGACCCTGCTTCAAAAGTAGAGAATGTTGAACTTTGAAAATGGAGAATCTTTCAAAATTTTTGCCAAATTTAGGTTTTTTTTCATAAATAAACACAAAAATTTTCATACAAATTTTTTAACTTATTTGAATTACAATGTGTACTCAAAATCCCTTGAGAATGTGAAAGTGTTCCAAACTTTAATTTATGCAGGCAATCCCCTACTTAAGAACACTTGACTTACAGACGACCCCTAGTTACAAACAGACATCTGGATTTTGATAACTTACTGTACTTTAGCCCTAGGATACAATAAACAGCTGTAACAGTTATCAAAGGTGTCTGCAGTGAAGCTTTATTGTTAATCCTGGTTCTTGTGACAATCCAATATTTTTAAAATCCAATTGTAACAGAGACCAAAAACATTTGTTTGAGGTTACAATCATTAAATATACAGTTCAGAGTTACATACAAATTCAACTTAAGAACAAACCTACAGAACCCATCTTGTACGTAACCCAGGGAGTGCCTGTAGTGACACAAGGCAGATTGTAAAAATGGGACTGTGTCCTTGAGGCCAAAATAGAGTCATGTAGGGGTTAAATAGCTAACATAATTAAGACAATATTTGCCATAATTTATAGACTGTAATCAAGTTGTAAATAAATATTATAGCAGAGATTGAAGAAACAAGGCAATTCTGTTTCATAATAGTAGAATCCTTTGTGTAATTTCAAACAATGTATTTTGGATCATTAGCTCCTCATATCCATGTGGCCTTCGCTTGAGTGGTTATTTAACACAGGCATCTGGTACCACTAACCCTTGGGAGTAACCAATGAATTACTTTACTGCTACATTTTAATCTCCACTGCTGTTATGACAAATTAAATACAACTAATAAATAGCTGAAATACTGAACTTCTGAAAAGGTGGAAAGGTGTTGAGAAAATACATGTCAAAGAGCTACAACTCATTTAATTAATTATTCAGAACATGATGTTTGGTGCACAATATTGCCCTATCTGTCTATTCCATTTCTTAAAGAACATGTAAAAGCATAGTCTTTTCGTTGCTATAAAATTCTTCATGCCATGGTGAGGTTGATTAAGCACTGAAACATTACATTTTGCTAATTATTTTTTATTGATATATTCAATAACTGTAGAATCCAAGGCCAAAATTAAAGTGCCCCTTTAATATTCAGCAGGGCAAAGTACTTGAAAAAGCAATCAAAATCTATTATAGTTTGGCTACTTTTTGGGACCAATGAAGCAGAGAATTAACCTCCAACTAATTTCCAAAGTCGTTTACCAGATGGCAGCTGAACACATTTACTTACATGGTTTGAAAGTTATTGAGCACTTGAAATACAAGAAGAGAGCTGCAGGGCAGTGACACAGCCTCTTAATGCATCTATGCTTTACAATGCTTCTTGGTTGTATTTACGCACTAATGAGTGCAATTGCAAAGCTAACAGAGCTATGTTATTGAGTTATTAATAAAACCATGATATAAACATTGATAAAATAGATGTAGAATAAATGAGAGTAGATAAGGGATGTTCAGGATGATTGGTATCCCCAACACATCTAAAATGCTAGGCAGAATTTTTAAAGATATAAGTATGCCTGTTATACTGCGCACATTTGCAATTAATTTTGTATTCTGTGTAATGTCCACATAAACTTGTCACATGCTTTCTAAACATTTATCCAGTTAAGGACCAGAGTAACTAGTCCTTTCAGGACCAGAAACAATTTGTCAATGTCATAACCATTACCTGAACAGCAAATAGCACATCCACAGCCATATTTGGTGCAAGCTATCAGACCTTTACAAGTTAGCTGTGGGTGTTTGCTGAATACTGCTAGCACCGATTGCAGGTGTTAACCCTTCGAACCAGCTTTGCCGGCGGCGGTAAAAAGCTGGCAGCTTGGCTTGTATCGTCGCTCCCTGTGACATCATCAGGGAGCAACAAACTGTCGCCATCACAGCCTCAGGTCTTTGTAAGACCCGAGGCTGTGTATAAGACCTTTTACAATGTGCCAGTGACATTGTAATAGATGATCATTAAAATCCCCATATAATGACATACTGTAGTGTGGGAGCATATGGTAGGATCGATCAGACAACCTACGGTTAAATTACCCGAAGGGGTCTGAAAAAAAAAGAAAAAATAAATAAAAAGGTAAAAAAATAAATAAAAAAATAAAAATTCAAATCTGAAACTAAACTGAAAATGAATAAACAGTAAAAATAATAAACATGTTAGGTATCTCCGTGTGCCAAAATGTCATATCTATCAAAATATAATAACAGTTATTCGCAGCTTTTAACCCTATAACAGAAAACAGAGTCCAAATGTCCGAAACGCCACTTTTTTTTGCTATTTTGCCACATATAAAAATTTTAATAAAAAGTTACCAAAAGCCTGCACAGTCCTCAAAATGCTTACAATAAAAATGTAATCTCATCTCACAAAAAATGACATGTCACATAGCTCTGTACTAGTACAAAAAAGTTATTAGCACCAGAAGATGACAAAAACAGAACTTTTCCATTTTTTAAAATGTATTAAAACACAATAAAACATATATAAATTTGGTATCCTTGTTATCATACTGACCAAAAGAATAAAGTAGACATGTCATTTGAGGCACACAGTGAAGGCCCTAATAACCAAGCCCACAAGAACATGGTGAAAATGCGTTTTTTCACTGCCTTTGGAATTTTTTTCCTGCTTCCCAGTACATAGCAGAGAATATTAAATAACCTCACTGTGAAGTGCAATTTGTTGTGCAGATGCCCATCCACATCTCTTTACATGGAAAAATAAAAAAGTTTGAGATTTTTGAAAGGGGGAGTAAAAAATGGAAACACAAAATCGGGCAAATTTATGTTTCATACAGCCAGACATGCAGCAATATGCCATGTCACACCTGTGCCAAAATGTCGCACTATCCTCAGGTGGCGTTAATATGTGTGTGAACTGTGCCTTAATGTTTGGGTTTGTCTGCAACACCCCTCAGATTCTGTCTTGCAAGAGTTAATACTCCGGACCTGTAATTGCTTGCTCCTTCCACCTGAGGCAGTGCCTAGTTCCTATAAGTGACCAATTTAGCCTGGACTCCTTGCTGGTTAATTTTCTGTCTCCTGTGATCTCTAGTTTCAGTCCCCTGTGATATCTAGTTCAGTCTTAACCGTTTATAGTGGTGTGGTGTTGCGCAGTGCTGGGCGGTGCTGAAGTATTAACAGCCAATACTACCTTGGACCACCGGTGTATTCTGCCAAGCCTCGCTTGGACCACCGTGTATCCTGCCAGCTGCCTTGGACCACGTGTGTATCCTGCCAAGCCTGCCTGGACCACGTGTATACCTGCCAAGCCTGCCTTGGACCACGTGTATCCTGCCAAGCTGCCTTGGACAGCGTGTTGATCCTGCCAAGCCTGCCTTGAACCAGTGTGTATCCGCCAAGCATGCCTTGGACCACCGTGTATCCGCCAATGCCGCCTTTTGGACACGTGTATCTGCCAAGCCTGCTTGACCCACCGTGTGATCCTGCCAACCGCCTTGTACCTTAGTGTATCCTGACCAGTTCCTCCTTGACCATGTGTATCCTGCCACGCTCATGCTTGGACCACCGTTTTGTATTTGCCAAGCATGCACTTTGGACCACGTTGTATCTGCCAAGCCTACCTTGGACCCCTGTGTATCCTGCCAAGCCTGCCTTGGACCCCCATGTATCCTACCATGCCTGCCTTGGACCACTGTGTATCCTACCAAGCCTTTCATGCTTGTTTTGTACTTATGTGTTTCCTAAGTAAGTATACTTTGGATTGTGTTAAAGTTCTGGACAAAGAGTCTGCAGTGTCATTAACCCCGCACAGGCCTCTCAACTGTGAAACTGATATTTCCCCAGGGACTAAGTGCCCCAAGAAAGGGGATATCAGCTTATCTCATCCAGTGCATGAGGCTGTGCAAGATGATGCTCAGACCAATTCCTCTGAAAAAACCTTGTTTTCTGATAATGTTCTTGCTACCATTGATAATGGACCATTGCCCCCTCCCAATCTCTGTGAAAATGGTGAGGGTCCGGTGGCCCCTCTTAAAAGGGGGGGGGGGGTACTGTCACGTCCGTAGGTGGCGTTAATATGTGTGTGAACTGTGCCTTAATGTTTGTGTTTGTATGCCACACC
>CM033644.1:117514694-117565551 GCA_019512145.1 Engystomops pustulosus | reverse complement strand
ATATGTGTGTGAACTGTGCCTTAATGTTTGTGTTTGTATGCCACACCCCTCAGATTCTGTCTTGCAAGAGTTAATACTTTGGACCTGTAATTGCTTGCTGTTTCCACCTGAGGCAGTGCCTAGTTCCTATAAGTGCTCAGTTTAGCCTGGACTCCTTGCTGGTTAATTTTCTGTCTCCTTTGATCTCTAGTTTCAGTCCCCTGTGATATCTAGTTCAGTCTTAACCGCTACAAGCCGATGTCAGTGCCAGAAGCAGAGGGTGTTTCTGATCGTGGGTGTTAACCCCCTTACACACCATGGTCACTGCAAGGTGCTTCCCCTTAGTGATTGGACTCCCATGCTGTTTACCGGGGGATCCAATCCACTTCAGGCATTCCGAGATCTGCCAAGTCCCTGAGGGTGCCTGATCTCCGGATCCAGATCCCTTCCATGTCTGACGTAAACTGCTTGAGCATTGTCAGACCAATATTGCATGTGCAATATCTTGGACTTGAACCAATGATACTCTATTTGCCAAAAACATACCATACAAAACATTAATCAAATGTAAAAAAAAAAAAAAACATAAAAAACAGACCCCCCCCCCCCCCCCCCCCCCCCCACCCCACACACACATATTGGTATCACTGCATCCATAACCACATTTTTCGCTACCTCCTGAAAAAGATTTTCTCAAAAAAAATAAAAAAAAATCCATATAAATAAGGTATTGTGTAATCGTGGTGACCAATAGAATAAAAAATAACATATTATTTTTTATGGCATGGGACTAGCCCCCAAAAAAGCAAAATATCTTGCAAAAAATTACGAATCTCATTTCCTCCCCAACAAAAGTTAATACAATCTCAGCAATTAGCTATAGATGCCACAAATGATTTGGTTTTGATTTTGTCATTTAATCCATTGTGATTGTTTATTGAATGTATTGCCCCAAAAAAAGGACAATTTCAAAATTGAACTTCGTTTTGTTTTAATCTCTATAAAACACCTAAGGGTTAACAAACTTCTTAAGTGTTTTTTTTTTATATATATTGAGGGTGTAGTTGCCATAATTTAATGTTTTTTTCTATTATTTGGCCTCACAAAGTCATTGAAAATTGAGCAGGCCTCTAATAAAGGTTTTGACGATTTTCAGAAAATGTGAAAAATTGGCACCCCAATTCTAACCCCATAAGATTATAGAAAATAAGTGGATGCTTTAAAACCATGCCAACGTCAATCAGATATTTGGTAAATGTAAGTTATGATTCATTTGGGTGATTGACCCTGCTTCAAAAGTAGAGAATGTTGAACTTTGAAAATGGAGAATCTTTCAAAATTTTTGCCAATTTTAGTTTTTTTCATAAATAAAACAAAAATTGTCTACAAATTTTTAACTATTTTGAAGTACAATGTGTACTCAAAATCCCTTGAGAATGTGAAAGTGTTCCAAACTTTAATTATGCAGCAATCCCCTACTTAAGAACACTTGACTTACAGACGACCCCCTAGTTACAAACAGAGACATCTGATTTTGAACTTACTGTACTTAGCCCTAGATACAATAAACAGCTGTAACAGTTATCAAAGGTGTCTGCTATGAAGCTGTAGTGGTATGTTAATCCTGGTTTGTGACAATCCAATATTTTAAAATCCAATTGTAACAGAGACCACAAAAATTTGTTTGAGGTTAAATCCTAAAATACAGTTCGAGTTACATACAAATCAACTTAAGAACAAACCTACAGAACCCATCTTGTACGTAACAACCCAGGGAGTGCTGTAGTGACACAAGGCAGATTGTAAAAGGGACTGTGTCCTTGAGGCCAATAATAGAGTCATGTAGGGGTTAAATAGCTAACATATTAAGACAATTTTGCCATAATTATAGACTGTATAGTTGTAAATAAAATATTATAGCAGAGATTGAAGAAACAAGCCATTCTGTTTCATAATAGTAGAATCCTTGTGTAATTTCAAACAATGTATTTTGGATCATTAGCTCCTATATCCATGTGGCCTGCGCTTGAGTGGTATTTACACAGGCATCTGGTACACAACCCTTGGGAGTAACCAATGAATTACTTTACTGCTACTTTAATCTCCACTGCTGTTATGACAAATTAAATACAACTAATAAATAGCTGAATACTGAACTTCTGAAAATGGTGGAAAGGTGTTGAGAAAATAACATGTCAAAGAGCTACAACTCATTTAATTAATTATTCAGAACATGATGTTGGTGCAAATATGCCCTATCTGTCTATTCCATTTCTTAAAGTACATGTAAAAGCATAGCTCTTCGTTCCATAAAATTCTTCATGCCATGGTGAGGTGATAGCACTGAAACATTACATTTTGCTAATTATTTTTTATTGATATATTCAATAACTGTAGAATCCAAGCCAAATTAAGTGCCCCTTTAATATTCAGCAGGGCAAAGTACTTGAAAAAGCAATCAAAATCTATTATAGTTTGGCTACTTTTTGGGACCAATGAAGCAGAGAATTAACCTCAACTAATTTCCAAATCGTTACCAGATGGCGCTGACACATTTACTTACATGGTTTGAAAGTTATTGAGCACTTGAAATAAAGAAGAGAGCTGCAGGGCAGTGACACAGCCTCTTAAGCATCTATGCTTTACAAGCTTCTTGGTTGTATTTACGCACTAATGAGTGCAATTGCAAGCTAACAGAGCTTGTATTGATATTAATAAAACCAGATAAAATTGATAAATAGATGTAGAATAAATGAGAGTAGATAAGGGATGTTCAGGATGATTGGTATCCCCAACACATCTAAAATGCTAGGACAGAATTTTTAAAGATATAAGTATGCCTGTTATACTGCGCACATTTGCAATTAATTTTGTATTCTGTGTAATGTCCACATAAACTTGTCACATGCTTTCTAAACATTTATCCAGTTAAGGACAGGATAAATAGTCCTTTCAGACCAGAAACAATTTGTCAATGTCATAACCATTACCTGAACAGCAAATAGCACATCCACAGCCTATTTGGTGCAAGCTATCAGACCTTTACAAGTAGCGGTGGTGTTTGCTGATACTGCTAGCACCTTGCAGGTGTTAACCCTTCGAACCAGCTTTGCGCGGCGGTAAAAGCTGGCAGCTTGGCTTGTATCGTCGCTCCCGTGACATCATCAGGGAGCAACAAACTGTTGCCATCACAGCCTCAGTCTTTGTAAGTACCCGAGGCTGTGTATAAGACCTTTACAATGTGCTGACATTGTAATAGATGATCATAAAATCCCCATATAAGGCCATACTGTAGTGTGGGGCATATGGTAGGATCGATCAGACAACCTACGTTTAATTACCCGAAGGGGTCTGAAAAAAAAAAAAGAAAAAATAAATAAAAAGGTAAAAAAATAAATAAAAAAATAAAAATTCAAATCTGAAACTAACTGAAATAATAAACAGTAAAAATAAAAATGTTAGTATCACCGTGTGCCAAAATGTTCATATCTATCAAAATATAATAACAGTTATTCGCATCTTTTAACCCATAACAGAAACAAGTCCAAATCCGAACGCCACTTTTTTTGCTATTTTGCCACATATAAAAATTTTAATAAAAAGTTACCAAAAGCCTGCACAGCCCTCAAAATGCTTACATAAAATGTAATCTCATCTCACAAAAAAATGACATGTCACATAGCTCTGTACTAGTACAAAAAAGTTATTAGCACCAGAAGAGACAAAAACAGAACTTTTCCATTTTTTAAAATGTATAAACACAATAAAACATATATAAATTTGGTATCCTGTTATCATACTGACCAAAAAAATAAAGTGACATGTCATTTGAGGCACACAGTGAAGGCCCTAATAACCAAGCCCACAAGAACATGGTGGAAAATGCGTTTTTCACTGCCTTTGGAATTTTTTTCCTGCCTTCCCAGTACATAGCAGAGAATATTAAATAACCTCACTGTGAAGTGCAATTTGTTGTGCAGATGCCCATCCACATCTCTTTACATGGAAAAATAAAAAAGTTTGAGATTTTTAAAAGGGGGAGTAAAAATGGAAACACAAAATCGGGCAAAATTATGTTTCATACAGCCAGACAGCAGCCATATGCCATGTCACACCTGTGCCAAAATGTCGCACTATCCTTCAGGTGCGTTAAATGTTGGTGAACTGTGCCTTAAGTTTGGGTTTGTCTGCAACACCCCTCAGATTCTGTGTGCAAGAGTTAATACTCCGGACCTGTAATTGCTTGCTCTTCCACCTGAGGCAGTGCCTAGTTCCTTTAAGTGACCAATTTACTGCTGGACTCTGCTGGTTATTTTCTTGTCTCCTGTGATCTCTAGTTTCAGTCCCTGTGATATCTAGTTCAGTCTTAACCGTTTATCTAGTGGGTGGTGTTGCGCAGTTGCTGGGCGGTGCTGACGTATTAACACCATACTACCTTGGACCACCGGTGTATTCTGCCAGCCTCTTGGACCACCGTGTATCCTGCCAAGCCTGCCTTGGACCACCGTGTTGTATCCTGCCAAGCCTGCCTGGACCACGTGTATCCACCCTGCCAAGCCTGCCTTGGACCACCGTGTATCCGCCAAGCTGCCTTGAACGTGTTGTATCCTGCCAAGCCTGCCTTGAACCAGTGTGTATCCGCCAAGCTGCCTTGGACCACCGTGTATCCGCCAGCCGCCTTGGACCACGTGAACTGCCAAGCTGCTGGGCCACCTGTTGTCCTTGCCAGCCGCTTGACCTCTCAGGTGTACCTGCCAGGCCTTGAACCGTGTATCCTGCCAGCTCTTGGACCACGTGTATTTGCAGATGCACTGACCCGTTTCTGCCAGCACCTGGAACCCTGTGTATCTGCCAGCTGCCTTGGACCCACATGTATCCTACCATTGCTGCTTGGACCACTGTGTATCCTACAAGCCTTTCATGCTTGTTTTGTACTTATGTGTTTCCTAAGTAAGTATACTTTGGATTGTGTAAAGTTCTGGACAAGAGCCTGCAGTGTCATTAACCCCGCACAGGCCTCTCAACTGTGAAACTGATATTTCCCCAGGGACTAGTGCCCCAAGAGAAAGGGGTATCAGCTATCTCATCCAGTGCATGAGGCTGTGCAAGATGATGCTCAGACCAATTCCTCTGAAAAAAACCTTGTGCTCTGAAAATGTTCTTGCTACCATTGATAATGGACCATTCCCCCTCCCAATCTCTGTGAAAATGGTGAGGGTCCGGTGGCCCCTCTTAAACAGGGGGGGGGGGGGTACGGATGTCACGTCCGTAGTGTGCGTTAATATGTGTGGAACTGTGCCTTAATGTTTGTGTTGTATGCCACACCCTCAGATTCTGTCTTGAAGAGTTAATACTTTGGACCTGTAATTGCGGTTTCCACCTGAGGCAGTGCCTAGTTCTATAAGTGCTCAGTTTAGCCTGGACTCCTTGCTGGTTAATTTTCTGTCTCCTGTGATCTCTAGTTTCAGTCCCCTGTGATATCTAGTTCAGTCTTAACCGTTTATCTAGTGGTGGTGGTTGCGCAGTTGCTGGGCAGGTGCTGACATGTCATTAAGAAGCTTGCACGTCTGTGATCATATAGGGTCTGGGGAATATAAAAATAACAAACACAATCACCCTTGTATGGCACTCGGGTTCAGCACAGAACCCACAGTTTCTACAGTTCACAAAGGCTAAATAGTGATGTGGTGTTGAAAGTCGTGCACCCACTACAGCAGAAGATGCAGGCTGTAGCAGGTGCGCATCTGTCAACATCACATCACCATCACACTTCACAGAATATATACACATATACACAATATATACACATAGACTGTGTACACATATACTGTACATACTTATAGAGACTAATATACATATGATGTGCAACACCCTCGCCGATGCAAGGCAGAGCTGTGTTTGCAAATAGGTCCCACCATGTAGCTTGCAGCCTGTGTAGGGTCTGATTAGCCTCACAGCATGTCAATACATAACACTAGATAACACAGATGAACTCTGCAGTGGTAGATCCTGCCTGGTAAGGCAGGAGTTAATTGCTTTATGTGATGTAAAATGTGTCATCCAATCACATGTATTATCTTAATGTATTGTAAGCTGGGATGTAATTGGAGGAGTAACCACCACATGACCAAGAGCTGAGAAAAAGTGACAGTTGGAGATTTCCAACAGTCAGTTCAGCCAGAGAAGTGAGTCTGACAGGATTCAGTCAGAAAGACTAGCCAGTCAGACCAAGCAGTGAGACTGTAAAGTGTAGTGAGAAAGACAGAGAGAGAAAAGGGGTATCATCCTACCTTCCAGGGTGATACCTGAAGCACTCCAGGATAAAGCTGAAGCATCCTACTAGGACACAGCTGATGATCCCTCCTGTGGATCCCTCCAAATGCATCTCAGCACTCCACCATTTTGTTAAGGCACGTTGCTGCGGTTCCTATCGGTTCCAATAAAGAACTGTAAGTTGTTTTTGTTCAACATCTGCCTCCGTCTGGTCCCTGCTACTACGGCTGTCACCATCACGGGCACCCTGTCCACCACACAGAGACTCATACTCCAGACCCCAAAGGGTTGCCCCAGGGAGATCCGCTATAGCAGCCTCTCCCTCATCATTTCTTGCCAACACCACCCTGCTGGAGACCTGCCAGGCTGTAGGACAGCCCTCCGGTTCCCCCATACCAAGCACCGTGACACTAGTGGCCTAGGCCGCAACCGCCAGCCACTCAGGTACTGCGGGCCCCGGCTGACTCCAGGCCCCGAGAAAAGGCTAGGCCCCGGTTGGGGATGTTGCAGATGCATAGTACCAATACTGTATACACTCATATACATATTTATAGAGACACTAATATACATAAAAAAGCATGGCACATATACTGTATACACACACAAATATATACTGTATACATACTAATCTATGTACACAAATATTCAGGATGAACACAAATATTATGATGACGGTCCTGGAAGAGGACTTCATCTATGCCTCCCCCACTTTGGACATGTCCTCAGGTGGTGAGGTATATAGACGATATCTTCCTTTTGTGGACTGGTGACAGTAATGAGTTATTTGACTTCCATACATTTCTAAATTCCATTGACGAGACAATCTAGTTCACCATGATTAACTCACAAAATTAATGACTATTTTTATATGTTTTAGTAAACAAAGACACACACAAACATTTGCATACAGACATTTTTGTTAAGAAAACTGACCGGAACAACTTTGTCAGATATGAAAGTGGCTGTCCGAGCAGAAGGATTAGATTGATTCTTACGTCTTATATGCATCACTAGTGATACCTTGAAAGTTTAATTTAATATGATGAATATAAATAAATCAAGAGCAAGGTGGTTTATTAATACCTATGGTTAAGTGTAAACCCATGACAAGCATTCCATTTGTGTCACCGTACACTGACAAAAGTGACTTCATAGGCCGGATTTAAAGGAAACACTGGTCTAAATTGAATGGATTGCAAATTTGGTTGAGGAATTCAGTAATCCCCCCACCTTTTTGCATATAGCAAATTACAATCGTTCTGCGACAGATTAGTTAAATCTGATATGGGACCAACGAGAGTATCACGACAGACTGTCGTGGCAGAGTATGTAAGGGATCCCATGCTGTAATTGCAGAAATAGTGGACACATGGACAAAGGTTCACATTTTACACATAAGTATAAAATATATCATATCAAGCACTACTTGAAATGTACTAGTAGTTATGTCCATTATCTACTAACCCAGTGATTTTCAACTAGTGTGCCGCGACACATGGTCGGGTGTGCCGTGGGGAAAGTTCCCCAAACTATGGTGCCCCCTGTGTTTTGTTTCCCGGCAATGCGCAGCGATGCACAGTCACGGCTTCTTATAATGTAGGAGAAGTGTACAATAACACATGCGCAAGCTTTGAACCTTGCGCGACAAAATGACGTCACCGAGGCCGGCACATAATCCTGAGAGCGGAGAGACTCTTGCATTTGCCCACCGCCAAGGTAATGCCCGCCAATAATGCTGACTATATGAGCTTTTGCCTGAGTATAGGAACTGTTGGCAGAATACTCAGCATATGAGCTGGTACTTTTAGTACTCCAGCAGTATATAGCATATAACAATGAGAAATGTAAAATGAGAAATATTATAGTCATGTGGCTGGAGTACTACACGTACCAGCTCATATGCTGAGTATATGAGCTGGCACTTGTACTCTGGCCTCATGGCCATAGTACTTCTCATTGTACCCCTTTATTTTGCAGTATATGAACCACATAATAATCAGCACCATTTACTAAAAACGGGGAGAATCTGAGAACTTATGAGGAAGAGCTTCGTGTTTGTCTTTCCACCATTCCTGCCAGGATATCCCTTTTGTGTTTATCGAAACAGGCCCAGGTTTCACACTGAGTGAGTAAAATAAATTTAGAATCTATATTATTAACTATATGTATAATATGACTGTTTTAGTGTCATTTTGTGCTATTGTGGTTGATGGTGTGCCCCAGGATTTTCTAAGTATAAAAAGTGTGCCCCGGCTCAAAAAAGGTTGAAAATCACTGTACTAACCTGTCCTTGTGGCCTTCTCTATGCGGGTGAAACCACATTAGAGTTCAAAGTATGGTTTACTCAACATAGAGACACAATACAATCTCGATAAAAGGCTCTAACAATGTCTAAAAAAAATTTATATGCAGGACATTTTGAGAAACACCTACGTTTTCAAATAATAGATCAGGTACCTTCACTACATAGAGGTGAGCGGATATTGAAACGCAGGAAATAAAAATGGATATTCACACTTTATAATCTTAAAACTCGAGGTCTCAATGTGGATTATAGATTGAGTACAGTCTAATGCTCTTCTCCCTCCTCTCTTGTTCTTGAGTGATATGTGCTACTTCCATATATGTAGTTGGTGTGATAAATATGGTGATTGTTTTTTATATTTATAAAATATTATTTTTTTTAATTCTTTTTCAGATATTGAAGCAAAATGTCTCAAGCTTTTGGAACATGTGCCTTCTTTGTCTCCATATACACTTTGATTAATATTTTTCTGTATGTTTTCAGGTTTTTTTAGAAAAAGATTGCATTTTTTTAGTGATCAGTGATTTATTTTGAACCTTTTCTTTTTGAGTTCACTGACAACTGATTAGTGAAAAAAACTGAAGTGTGAAAAGGCCCAACACCCCTGCCAATAAATAGGCAGGCTGGGAGTTGCGAATAGCGCACTCTCCAGGTTAGGAACTGTCAGAGGGAGTCGTGAACCCTCTACTAAGTTTCTAGCACTAAGAGATTATGTATTAGTGGCTGTAGCCTCTGCCTGGAAAGGCAATAGTTAAATGGATGTGAGATGTTATCCAATTATGTGGCTGTATTATAAACTGGAGTGTGATTGGAGAGGTGCTACCACCTGACCAGGGGGGAGTATAAAACCTCTGTGCACTGGGAGCACATGGTCTTTGGTCAGAGTGAAGAGAGAGTCAGTGTTCAGCACACCTGTTCAGAGAAACCAATCCCAGGTGCTGAGTCAGGAGACTCTAATCCAGAGCTGCAGCTTCCACAGATTGGACACAGCTCCGTCTAAATTCTCCCAGCCTGCATTGACCATCAGGCTTGTCCATTACTCCTGCGGACCACTCTCCACAACTACTCCAGTACCAGACTCCGAATCTGCTGTTTGACCATTTTGGACTGTTGCCTGCTACTTGTTGCTAAATAAAGAACAATGAGTTTATTTGCAAAATGTTGCCTCAGTCTAATCCCTGGTTACGACTGTCTACCACCACGGGCTTCCCCATCCATTACCCGGGGACTCATATTAGAGACACTCAGAGGTTTCATCGGGGAGAACCAGTACATCAGCCTCTCCCTCCATATATCTTGCACACACCACCTGCTGGGGACCTGCCAGGGTGTAGGACAGCCTACCGGTCCCCATACCAAGCACTGTGACATCAGCGTGCCCTAGGCCGCAATAGCCAGTCACTCCTGCATTTTGGGCCCCCAGCTGCCTCCAGATCCCAAGAAAAGGCTGGGCCCTGGTGGAGGATGTTGCAAATCACTGAAGCTAGAAAGAGAAAACAAATCTGTATGTGTCTCTAAGCCAAAATGGGTTCAGTGAAAATTCACTGATGTGAAAAAAGCCAATGTGAAACCACCCTAACACAAATAAATGGGTGAAACAGAGCAGCGTTCACAGTGCTGCCATTTATATCTTTGGTTCTACTAGTGTGAAGTACCCTTACATGTTTTGATAATTGCTGTAAAAGGAAATGTCCTGCAAAAGTAAAGAAACAGTAGGTGACTATTAATTTCAGCTGATGAATGTTTGGGAAAATATATATCATATATTGCAACAAAATATGAATGATCTCAAAGCTCATTACAAACTCAATTATTTGAGTTACAACACCTGTAAATAAGTTGTGTATCTGGTTTTCTGCACCAGAAAATAAAGGAACAGGGGAAAAAAGTTGTGTCCTTTTGTCCACTTTCAAGAATAAATAATCACAAATTACTCACCACAGTTATTCAGGATAACTACAGGTTGCTCCTTTGAACTTATGTTTTAATGTTACTGTGTACAACATCAGATCTTCCCACTATAGGTTCATCCTTCTATCATTAACTGTTACATTTTGGAAGGTAAATTTATGTACTATATACTTTTATGTACTAAATTTATCTAATCAACTCATGTTGATTAGATTACTTCTACTTATGTATCTATTTAACCCCTTCAGGACTCAGGACCTATTTTGGCCTCAAGGACACAGCCCTGTTTGTAAGTAGTTATAGCTATAAGAAGTTATAGCTTTTGAGATTGTTTTCTCGTGACACATTGTACTTCAAATTAGTTTAAACATTTCAATGATATCTGTTGTGTTTAGTTATTGAAAAAATGGAATTTTGGAAACATTTCAAAAGAATCTCCATTTTCAAAGTTCTAAAATCTCTACTTTTTTTTTTAAATATCTTCTTTAAATCTGCCCTGTGTCACTATAAGTGGTTATAACTTTGGAACGCTTTAACATATCCATGTGATTTTGAAATTGTATTCTTGTGATACATTGTACTTCATGTTAGTTAAAAAATTTTGGTGGTATGTTTTGCATTTATTTGTGAGAAAATCAGATATTTGGTGAAAATTTGGAAAAATTCTCAATTTTTGAAATTCAAAATGTTCTAATTTTTCCAAACATGAGTCATAACACCAAAAAACTTAATAACTAACATTCACCAAATGTCTACTTTATACCTCCGTGGTTTTTTATACATACTCTCATTTTTGTAGGATGTTATAGGGCTTTGAACGCCAGGTGCAATTTTTCACATTTTCATTAAAAAAACAAAATCCTGCTATTGAGGGACCTGCTCAGGTTTGAAGCCACTTTGAGAGGCCTAAATAAAAGTAAAACCCCATAAATTACTCCATTATAGAAACTACACCCCCAATGTACGTAAGACAACTTTTATGAAGTTTGTTAACCCTTTAATTGGTTTACAGGGGTTAAATTAAAATCAGATGCAATTTCGAAATGACATTTTTTTTTTAGCTAAATGAATGTGTTTTTCATAAAATGTACAAATTCTCAGTGGATAAAATACCAAAACGCTCCACAAAATGTGATACCCAATCTCTCCCATGTATAACAATACCCCATATGTGGTGGTAACCTGCTGTATGGGCACATGCCAGGGCATTGAGGGGGGAGCTGCGCCATTCAGAACAGATTATGCATTGTCACTTTATAATGGCTATACAATCTTTATTTTTTGGCAATTTGGACAAATAATGGCTTATTTTTTGCGACATGAGATGCACTTTACAAATTGTCAATTTTGGGTATCTTTTTTTGTATAGTTTGGGGGTCATACACCGTACACTAAAAGTACTATGATATTTTTATTCTATAGATCACTACGATAACGGTGATACCTCATTTATATAGTTTTTTTATGTATTTTACAATTTTACAGGAAAACAGAACAAAACGGAATATTAAAGCAAATCTCATTTGTTTTTGCATCGCCATCTTTCGGAGATATAACTTTAATATTTTTTTGTTTGACAGAGCTGGTTTGAGCTTATTTTTATTGTGTTGAGTTTGTCCTTTTCAGTGGTACATTTTGGTGACACTAACTTTTTTGGATCACTTTTTGGAAATTTTTGTGAAGGATTTTATGAAATGTACATTTTTGTGGCGAGTTTTTGGGTTTTGATTTTAACAGCGTTCACCGTACAGGTCCAATATGTTTCTGGACTTATTGTACGATTGTTACGGACGCGGAATACTAAATATGTGGGGGGTTTTGGTGATTTTCATTTTTTTTTTTACTTTATAAGATGTGTATAGGGAATTTTGTGTTTAGGGGACTTAACGTTGTTTTAATCAATTCTTTTTATAACCCCTCAGGGCGCGGGTTTTTTTTCGCCTCCTTTTCTCTCTCCCTCCACCTCAAAAATCCATAACTTTTTTTCATTTTTACCTGTACAGACCTGTGTCAGGGCTTATTTTTGTGCGTAACAAATGGTACTTTCCGGTATTGTTATTTATTTTAACATGCCGAGTACTGCGAAGCTGAAAAAAACATTCCCAATGGGATCAGTTTTTACGACTTTAATCCCCTTACCGACATGTGACGTAATAGTACTTCACATGTCGGGTCCGCGGTACCTGGAGAGGCTCACGGGCCGAGCCCCTCCATAGCTGGTAAGTCTTTCTGCATATTGCACAAGGCTTACGGTAACCACTGAGTCGGTGCTGGCGGCTTCAAAAAGACGGCGGCCGCGCATGCGCCGCCATCTTTCCTTGGATCGTTGCTCCCCGTGACTTTATCGGGGACGGCGATCCGTCCCACGGTACTTCGGGTCTCACGAAGACCCAAGCTACTTCGGGCTAACCCATTCATTACCATGTGCTGTCAGCACATGGTAATGTATGAGTAGGTACAATCCCCAATATCTGTCATACTGTAGATGGCAATTATATGATAGGATCGATCAGACAACTAGGGTTAAGTACCCTAGGGAGCCTGAAATAGTAAATAAATAATAAAAAAAAGTTATAAATAAAAAAATTATAAAAAAACCTAAAAATTCAAATAACCCCCTTTCCCTAGAATTGATATAAATATAAATAAACAGTAAAATCATAAACACATTAGGTATTGCCGCGTCCGAAATGCCCTCTCTATCAAAATTGATAACGGTTTTTTCACTGCGTTAACCCCTTAACGGAAAATCGCGCCCAAAGTCGAAAATGGCACTTTTTGCCATTAAAAATTTATAAAAATTCTATAATTCGATAAAGTGATCAAAAGGTCGTATAGTCCTAAAATGATAACATTGTAAACGTCATCAAAATACCGCAAAAAACTACACCACCCACAGCTCCATACACCAAAGTTAAAAATTTTATTAGCCCAGAAATGGCAAATTCCACCAAAAAAATTTTGTACGGAGGTTTTAATTTTTTTAAATGTATGAAACATTATAAAACCTATACAAATTTGGTACCCCCGTAATCGTACCGACCCAAAAATAAGTAGACTGTCATTTGGTGGCACTGAAATCCGTAAAATCCAAGCCCACAAGAATACGCACAAATGCATTTTTTTACTAATTTCACTGCATTTGAATTTTTTTCCCGGTAACATGGCATGAATATTATTACCACCATTTTTGAAGTGTAATTTTTACGCAGAAAATAAGCCATCACACAGCTCTGTACATGGAAAAATAAAAATTTACAGATTTTTGAATGTGGGAGTGAAAATAAAACGTCAAACTCGAAAAAAGGCCGGGCGGGAGGGGTTAACAGTGCGCTCCAAATAACACCTCAGCTTTATTCTTTGGTTCAGTGCGATCACGGTGATACAAATTTATAATAGGTTTTTATTGTTTTTTAATACATTTTCAAAAATTAAACGATGTGTAAAAAAAAGAAAATAATTTTTTTGCCATCTTCTGAACCTAATACTTTTTCATACTTTGTTGCACGGAGCTGTGTGAGGTGATATTTTTGGCGAACTGACCGACGCATGCTTGCTACCATTGAGGTTTGTGCGACATTTGATATTTTTTATTCCATTTTTTTTACTGATGTAAAAAGGTGCATTTCGGACATCTGGGCGCATTTCCCGTCTCGGAGGGTCACCACTGGCCGTAACCGTTTTATTTGATAGATCGGGCATTTTGGGACCAGCGATACTAATGTGTCTGTGATTTTTAACTGTTTATTATGTTTTATATCAGTTTCTAGCGAAAGGGGGGTGATTTGAATTTTTATATTTATAATTTTTGTTTATTTTTTAAACTTTTTTAAACTTTTTTTTTTTTCACTATATCTTATACCATCTAGGTACATTAGCCCTAGATATCATATTGTTGCCTACCATATACTGCAATACTTCTGTATTGCATATATGGCTTTTTTGCGCTCATTCACACAATGAGCCACTGCTCATTGTAACCGAATCTGCAGAAGCCATTAAGCCTCGGGTCAAACGAAGACCAGGGCTACCCATGGCAACCGACGCCATGCAACCCTATGACGTTCGGGGCGCGGCGATTGGAATAAGTGGCGTTGCCCGCTCCTTTGCGCGACTTTGCCGCGACAATCAAGGGTTAATAGCCGCAATCGGTGCAAGCACCGACCGTGATTATAGCGGTAGGGTTTGTCTGCAATATGCACAACCCCACCTCGGTATGAGAGGACTCCGCCCTTGAGCCCTCTTCATACATTCCCTATACCTCTGCCCATAGAGCTACGGCGCAGAGCGTTAAGGGTTACAAACTGTTTTGTTATTTAGTGTTTTAACTTTTTTTCTTTACTTACAGGTTAGCTTGAACAAGCGATCCACTGATTGCTTGTTCAAGCTATCTTCACTAATCAGTGTAATAGAATGTATTACACTGTATTATTGACACACTGAGCATGCTCTGCCAGAAGGCAGACCAGGCTCCTGGAAGAGGTCGCGCAGCATGGCATTCCCGGGGCTGCGATTGTGGGTGTTAGCTCTCCGATCGCGGGTGTGAGAGGGCGGGTGGCAGCGTTTAGGAGTCCGCGCCAGGAAGTTTTGACGTACATTGCTGCATATTGCGGGAACACGCACCTCCTGCCATGCTAATATTACGTCAAATGTCGGGAGGTGTTCCTATTCCTGGTTTCGTGAAGTTCTGTCCTTTGTTATCCTTCCATTTTTCTTGCTGATTCCTACTCTATCTCTCTTTTGATACATAGTCGCTGCCATCAGTGCGAGATACTCTATAATCAGTGTTTTTCAGGAACTCAACACCACTATCGTCTGGTCGAGTTAATCCATGTATTGACCCTGATGAATGTACTCAGGAAACGCGTCCTGAATATTTTATATCAAATCTAGAGGAGAAGCTTTTTGGTGGGGGTGAGAGCATGACCTATGTGCTGCCGATACAGTCCATAGACCAACTAGGAACGGGCTGACATGTATCTACAGCACTCTAACCCTGCTATCTTAACATACCAGCCTCACTAGTAATATACGGACCCAGTCCTGTAGCTAACCTATCTCTCTGCGGTCCGAGGTCACCAGTTATTATTTTTTTAATCATCACACACATTTTTGGTGTAGGGATTACAACTGTGGGACCAATTTTTTGTATTTGGGTCGAATTTTAATAGTTAGCATTAAAGGTTAAGTTTTTACCACGTCATACTCCCTCCTACTTTGCCAGTGAATATTAGATTGGTGCCATTTTTCAAATTTTGGAGAATCTCCAAACTCATGTATTTAGTAGGACCCGCTCAACTTTAAATGACTGTAAGAGGCCTAGTCAATAGCAAGACTGTACATTGGCACTACACAACCCCTCAATGTATTAAAAAAGTTCTTTAGTTGTTTTATAGGTTAAACACAAAATAGAGGTACAGTCCCCTACAAATTGTACTATTGGTGGACATACTTATTGTTGGGCAAGTAAATTACAACATTGCAATGATTAAATGACAAAACTCTACAAAAGTTTGATACTGATCCACAAACGACTCCACAAAGTGTTACAAAAGACCTCCACAAGTTTTTACTGATCCACAAGGTTTGGTACCGAGTACACGATAATCCACTGTTTGTGGAATTGCTATAGGAGCCAAGGCTGGGGCATAGAATGGGAGCGCCATATTTTCATTGGCCATTTGTACAGATATGAATCTATTTTTTAACTGTTGATATATTAGGGGCTTATTTTTTTTCACACATCATATGAACTTTTCTGTAACAATCTTTGGGGATCTATGACAATTGATTTGATTTTTATAACTCTTTGTTGGTGGGGAAATGTAAAATCCTCATTTTCGTAAGTTTTTTTGCTTTTTATTTTGTCCATTCACATACCCAAGATAGGAGCAAAATGAGAAAACCCTCCATTGTATTTTCATCTATGGGTTGCCACATAAGCAAATACCTCATTTAAAATGGATTTTTTTATTTTTCCCCCCCCAATTTTAACTGAATAAACTAATTTGGAGAAATACTTGTTTACTTTTAAGGCATCACCATCTTTTCAGAGGCTAACTATTTTATTTGTTATTGAGACATGTTGCAAGAAGGATCTGTTCTGTTTATGGTCTCTGTTTGGAGCGTGAAAATTTTTTTAATTAATAATTTTTAGAGCATTTGTTAGAGGGTTTTTATAAAAAATGACACTCTTTCTTACCTTTCTTTGTGTTTCTTTATACGGCGTTCGCTGTGCAGGTCTGTTTTATTATACGACTTGCACAGAGTGATTGGTTTTTTATACTGGAGATAATTGGTATCGGAATGTGTTTTTTTTAGAGTCTATTATGTTTATTTCTTTAATTTGATTAATTATTTTACTTATATCAAACTTGCTTAAAACCAGTGATTGTCTGATTGCTGTTGCACGTCCCGAGACTACATACGTCTATATGTTTTGCGTCAACTGTTGGCATAACCGTGGTCATCTTAAGGTTAACCTATTTGTGCTATAGATGTTTCTGACACGAGGTGTTATGAGCACAGGCACTTTACGTTATCCCGGTCACCAAAAGTGCATTGTCCCGATGATAAGACACTGTGCACTAAGATGTGCGGCCCAATATTGTGCATGTGTTGCTTCCTACTGTTAATACGAGCTACACCGCTGCTCTCTCTCGTTGGTGCCAAAATCCGTTCATGTAGTCAGTGCCAGTAAACAGTGCCAGCCGTATATCAACATTGCCATGAGGGAAATATATTCTTTCCACAGGGATGTACTTACGGTAAAGCTGAAGAAGGGGTACAATGTATCTGACACAGTAGATAAAATAGACACCAAGAGTATCATGGACTGGCTCAGAAATGTAGGTCATTGAACAGGGTCCGGAATTATGGTACAAGGAAAAGCTGCAGAACAGATTTGGGTTTCTAGATGGATTGGGGTTCAGTTCTGTATCGAAAGGTACAGATTTGGGGTCTCCATTCAGACTGAGATTCAGTTTCAGCTTAAGAGTAGGATACAGGCTCAGGTGCATGGTTCAGAGTTTCAGGGCCGCAAAAACTATCACACAGTCCTTTGCAAATCACACAGGAGTATAATCAGCCTGCTTAACATGGAGATGAATTATTTATCCAGTTCTGGATGCCAAGATGTGTATAGGGAATGTTTGTGTTTAGGGGACTTTAACTTTGTTTAATAAATTCTTTTTATTAACCCCTCAAGGGCGCAGGGTTTTTTCGCTCCTTTCTCTCTCTCCACCTTCAAAAATCCATAACTTTTTCATTTTTACCTGTACAGACCTGTGTCAGGGCTTATTTTGTGCGTAACAAATGGTACTTTCCTGTATTGTTATTTATTTTAACATGCCGAGTACTGCGAAGCTGAAAAAAAATTCCAAATGGGATCAGTTTTTACGACTTTAACCCCTTACCGACATGTGACGTAATAGTACGTCACATGTCGGGTCCCGGTACATGGAGAGGGCTCACGGGCCGAGCCCTCTCCATAGCTGGTAAGTCTTTGCTGCATATTGCAGCAAAGGCTTACCGGTAACACCTGCGATCGGTGCTGGCGGCTTCAAAAAGACGGCGGCGCGCGCATGCGCCGCCATCTTTCCGGGATCGTTGCTCCCCGTGACTTTATCGGGGAGCGCGATCCGTTCCCACGGTACTTCGGTCTCACGAAGACCCAAGCTACTTCGGGCTAACCCATTCATTACCATGTGCTGTCAGCACATGGTAATGTATGAGTAGACAATCCCCATATACTGTCATACTGTAGATGGCAGGTTATATGATAGGATCGACAGACAACCTAGGGTTAAAGTACCCTAGGGAGCCTGAAAATAGTAAATAAAAATAAAAAAAAGTTAAAATAAAAAAATTATAAAAAAACCTAAAAATTCAAATCAACCCCCTTTCCCTAGAATTGATATAAATATAAATAAACAGATAAAATCATAAACACATTAGGTATGCCGCGTCCGAAATGCCCGATCTTATCAAAATATGATAACGGTTTTTTCACTGCGTTAAACCCCGTTAACGGAAAATCGCGCCCAAAGTCGAAAATGGCACTTTTTGCCATTAAAATTTATAAAAATTCTATAATTCTATAAAAGTGATCAAAAGGTCGTATAGTCCTAAAATGATAACATTGTAAACGTCATCAAAATACGCAAAAAAACTACACCACCCACAGCTCCATACACCAAAGTATAAAAAGTTTATTAGCCCAGAAATGGCAAATTCCCCAAAAAAATTTTGTACAGGAGGTTTTAATTTTTTTAAATGTATGAAAACATTATAAAACCTATACAAATTTGGTACCCCGTAATCGTACCGACCAAAGAATAAGTAGACTGTCATTTTGGTGGCGACTGAAATCCGTAAAATCCAAGCCCACAAGAATACGCACAAATGCATTTTTTTACTAATTTCACTGCATTTGAATTTTTTTCCCGTAACATGGCATGAAATATTATTATACCACCATTTTGAAGTGTAATTTTTACGCAGAAAATAAGCCATCACACAGCTCTGTACATGGAAAAATAAAAATTACAGATTTTTGAATGTGGGAGTGAAAATGAAAACGTCAAATCGAAAAAAAAAAGGGCCGAGGCGGGAAGGGGTTAACAGTGCGCTCCAAATAACACCTCAGCTTTATTCTTTGGTTCAGTGCGATCACGGTGATACCAAATTTATATAGGTTTTATTGTGTTTTAATACATTTTCAAAAATTAAACGAATGTGTAAAAAAAAGAAAATAATTTTTTTGCCATCTTCTGAACCTAATAACTTTTTCATACTTTGTTGCACGGAGCTGTGTGAGGTGTAATTTTTTGCGAAATGAGCCGACGCATGCATTGCTACCATTTGAGGTTTGTGCGACATTTTGATAATTTTTTATTCCATTTTTTTTACGTGATGTAAAAAGGTGCATTTCGGACATCTGGGCGCCATTTCCCGTCTCGGAGGTCACCACTGGCCGTAACCGTTTTATTTTGATAGATCGGGCATTTTGGGACGCAGCGATACCTAATGTGTCTGTGATTTTACTGTTTATTATGTTTTATATCAGTTTCTAGCGAAAGGGGGGTGATTTGAATTTTTAATATTTATAATTTTTGTTTATTTTTTAAACTTTTTTAAACTTTTTTTTTTTTCACTATATCTTATACCATCTAGGTACATTTAACCCTAGATAGTCAGATTGTTCCTACCATATACTGCAATACTTCTGTATTGCAATATATGGCATTTTTGCAGCTCATTCATCACAATGAGCCACTGGCTCATTGTAACGAATCTGCAGAAGCCATTAAGCCTCGGGTCAAACGAAGACCCGAGGCTACCATGGCAACCGATCGCCATGGCAACCCTGATGACGTTCGGGGCGCGGCGATTGGAATAAAGATGGCGTTGCCCGCGACTTTGCCGCGACTTTGCCGGCGACAATCAAAGGGTTAATAGCCGCAATCGGTGCAAGCACCGACCGTGATTATTAGCGGTAGGGGTTTGCTGCAATATGCAACAACCCCCACCTCTGTATGAAGAGGACTCAGCCCGTGAGCCCTCTTCATACATTCCCTATACCTCTGCGCCATAGAGCTACGGCGCAGAGCGTTAAGGGGTTAAAACGTGTGTTTATTTAGTGTTTTTAACTTTTTTTCTTTACTTTTACAGGTTAGCTTGAACAAGCGATCCACTGATTGCTTGTTCAAGCTATTCTTCACCTAATACAGTGTAATAGAGATGTATTACACTGTATTATGTGACACACTGAGCATGCTCCTGCCAGAAGGCAGGACCAGGCTCCCTGGAAGGAGGTCGCGCAGCACTGGCAGTCCCGGGGCTGCGATTGTGGGTGTTAGCTCTCCGATCGCGGGTGTTAGAGGCGGGTGTCAGCGTTTAGGAGTCCGCGCCAGAAGTTTGACGTACTATTGCTGCATATTGCGGGAACGCACCTCCTGCCATGCAGTAATAGTACGTCAAATGTCGGGTAGGTGTTCCTACTTCCTGGTTCGTAAGTTCTGTCCTTATTTTATCCTTCCATTTTCTTGCTATTCTCTACTCTAATCTCTACTTTTGAAGCAAATAGTCGCTGCCATCAATGCGGAGATACGCTATATCAGTGTTTTCAGGAACCAGACACACACTTATCGTCTGGTCGAGTTAATCCATGTATTGATCCCTGATGAATGTACTCAGGAAACGCGTCGGATCTTTTTAATCAAATCTAGAGGAGAGCTTTTGGGGGGTAGAGAATGACCTATTGCTGCCTAGTACAGTCCATAGACCAAATCTAGGAACGGGCTGACATTAGCTACAGCACTCTACCCGGCTATCTTAACATTACCAAGCCTCACTAGTATATATACGGACCTCAGTCCTTTAGCAGAACCTATCTCTCTGCGGTCCGAGGTCACCAGTATTATTTTTTATCATCAACACATTTTTGGTGTAGGGATTACACTGTGGGTACACAATTTTTTGTATTGGTTCGAATTTTAATAGTACATTAAAGGTTAAGTTTTACCACTTCATACTCCCTCTACTTTGCCCAGTGAATAGTTAGAATTTGGGTGCCATTTTTCAAATTTTTTGGAGAATCTTCAAACCATGTATTTAGTAGGACCCGCTCAACTTTAAAATGACTGTAAGAGGCCTAAGTAATAGCAAGACTTGTACATTTGGAAACTACACCCCTCAATGTATAAAAAAGTTCTTTAGGTGTTTTATAGGGTTTAAAAACAAAATAGAGGTACAGTCTACAAATTGTAATATTTGGGGACAATACATTCATTTTGGGCAAGTAATTAAACATTTGCAATAGATTAAATGACAAAAGACTCTACAAAGTTTGATACTGATCCACAAAGACTCCACAAAGTTTGACAAAAGACTCCACAAAGTTTGATACTGATCCACAAAGTTTGGTACCGAGTACACCGATACCACATATGTGGTGGTAAATTGCTATAGGAGCACAAGGCTGGGCATAGAATGGAAGGAGCGCCAGATTTTCATTGCCATATTGTACAGGATATGATCTATTTTTAATGTTTATATATAGGGGCTTATTTTTTTCACACATCAGATGAACTTTTCTGGTACATCATTTTGGGGATCTATGACAAATTGATTTGATTTTATTAACTCTTTGTTGGTGGAGGAAATGTAAATCATCAATTTTCGGTAAGTTTTTTGCTTTTTTATTTTGTCCATTCACAATACCATAAAAATAATATGTTATTTTCATTCTATGGGTTGCCACGATAAGAAAATACCTCATTTAAATGGATTTTTTTATTTTCCCCCCCAATTTTACTGAATAAACCTAATTTGGAGAAAATATCTTGTTACTTTTAGCATCACCATCTTTTCAGAGGCATAACTATTTTATTTGGATGACATTTTGCAAGAAGAGCTGTTCTTTTTAGTGGTCTTGTTTTGGAGCGTGGAAAATTTTTTAATAACTTTTTAGAGCATTTTTTAAGGGTATTTATAAAAAATGATCTCTTTTCTTAACCTTTATTGTGTTTCTTTATACGGCGTTCGCTGTGCAGGTCTGTTTTATTATACAGATTGCTACAGAGGGATTGGGTTTTTTATACTTAGATAAGTGAGTATAGGAATGTGTTTTTTTAGAGGCTTATATTTTATTTCTTTATATTTAATTTATTTTACTTTATACAAACTTGGACTTAAACCAGTGATTGTCTGATTGCTGTTGCAAGTCCGAGACTACAATACTAATATATTGTTTTGCAGTGTACACTGTTTGGCATACCGTGGTCATGCTTAAAGGGTTAACATTTGTGATCGGAGATGGTTCTGACAGAGGTGTTAGAGCACAGGGGCACCTTTACTTATCCGGTCACCAAAAGTGCATTGTCCGATGATAATACACTGTGCACTAAGATTGTGCGCCCAATATTGTGCATGTGTTGCTTCCCTACTGTAATATACAGCTGACACCCGCTGCTTCTGGTGCCAAATCCGTTCATGAGTCAGTGCCAGAAACAGTGCCAGGCCGTAATAGCATTTGCCAGTGAGGGAAATATCTTTCCACAGGGATGTACTATTACGGAAAGCTGAAAGAAGGGGTTAACAATGTATCTGACACAGTAGATAAATATGCAGACACAAGAGTATCAGGGACTGGCTCAGAAATGAGGGTCATTGAACAGGGTCCGGAATTAGGTACAAGGAACAAGCTCAGAAACAGATTTGGGTTTCTAGATGAGATTGGGGTTCAGGATTCTGTATCTGAAAGGTACAGATTTGGGGTTCTCCAGTTCAGACTGAGATTCAGGTTACCAGCTTAAGGTAGGATACAGGCTCAGGTGCAGGTTCAGAGTTTCAGGTCCAGCAAAACACTATCACACAGATCCTTTGCAAATCACAGGAGTATAATCAGCCCTGAGTAAAATGGAGATGAATTATTTATCCAGTTCATGGATGCCACCAAGCAGGTGACTGGCTTAACCCTGCATCACTCAACCTGCAGCTGAGACTACATATGTGTATTTAACTCAGGCATGTGAACATGGTCAATTTTTTTACCCATACGCACCACAAACCTTTCTTTATGTTCTTGAATTTTTTAAACACTGGGGCACATTTACTAAGGGCTTTGCGCCAGTTTTCTGGTGGACTTTGCACATTATTTAGGTGCAAACTGCTTGCACAGGTATTTAAGAAGTGCCTGCACCACAATTGTGTCACATGCAACCATTTTGTGGCACAGCTGCACTAGGCGACACAAATTATGGGGCGTTTCGGTGCTCAGTCAAACCGTGCTCCAGATTTATCAAGCAAAGTCTGTCGCACACCCTATGTTAAAAGTGCATCACAAAAATTTGGTGTACTATGTAGAAGCTGTGCAGAGGGCGCCAGATTGATGAAGAATGAGTGACAGAAATCATGAAACTGGCGCACACTGCATTATAGACAGGCAAACTGCATTTAGTGTAGTTTGCACTACTCTTAGTAAATGTGCCCCAATGTCTTCACAGAGTGTCACAGTTTTCTGCTCTCAATTAATCATTAACTATTTTCAATATTAAGACTTTATAGAACAATTTTTTTTGTCTTTATAAAAGTCTGCTAAATGGATAATATTGAAGTAAATCATACAGTATGTTTATACTATTATTTTATTGATTAAATTTATGGAGTCAAGAAAATATATCACTACCACTAATGTATCATGTGCAAATATTGTACTTGTTTTCCAAACAAAATTTTAAAAACTGCACATTTTAATTTAAATTGGTTGCTTTTAGTTATTGAACTTTGAACTATAAAGCACTTTAATATCGGAACAATGGCTGAAAGCCAAAATGACTTTTTTACTGATTTCATAAATTTCATAAATTATTAATATTTGCTTCTTTTTAAATAGTGTCATTTAATTTGAGAAAATATATTAGAAGACAAGAGAACTCTTTTCTCTTATGAGTTATTGAGTTGGATGAGCTATAAAAAATTTTTTCTTTTTTTTAAATCAGGATATATTTTTCCTACTAATCCCTTTTGGCCAAATTTGTCCAGAAATGTTGCACAAGGGCACAACATTTTCAAAATAACATGATTAATAATACCAATACCCTGTCACAATATTCAGTCCTATACATACTTATCTTATCTTATTTTGTAAGATTGTCCCGTTTGATTTTTAAGAACCCTTAAATACTTCACTTATTTGGACCAGTGTTTAGCAGGGGTTTCAGCATATCATGCCAAGTGACTGTATAGAATAATCTTATTACAATCCAAAGTAGAGGATGTAATTCACAGACATTAGAGAATAAAATAGAATGTATTAAATTAAGACATAACAGATCAAGTAAGTGGATGTATCCTTTTTAGTATTGATGGAGCAAATGTGTCCTGAGATTCTTCTATGAAACTGTTGAATTGTTTTGACGACATAGTATCGGAAAGGGACAGGATGCCACATAGTTTATGACACTGCTACTTTTACACTTGAAGTATTTACTCACCTCAAAGACCTGACCATTACATTGGTTAGTAAAGTTTTTAACACAAGGTAAATATTGGCAAAATAAACATGTGCCACATGGAAAATAGCCTATAATGGTAGATTTCAGGTAAGTTTTAGTTTTCTTCGGGGGAGCAAAATGGCTATGGACTAATAAACCCAAAAGATTCTTTCTTCTGTGGTATGTAATAGTTGGATAGTCTAGTAAACTATACTCTAGATGAGGGTCAGTCCTTAGAATGGGCCAAGATCATATCTCCCTTTGCAGCGTATCACATTTTGTTGTGCTCCGGTTGGTTGATACAAAGTCAGAGATTGTCTGTCCGTATGGTACGCCCGTGAGTAGGTCCTGTGTATTTCTTCTGGTAGCCTCCATCTTTAAAACGCTTGTACAGTAAATCACATTCATATTTAATATTGTGTTCCATTGAGCAATTTCTTTTCGCACCTATTGTATTATCCAATAGGGACACCCCTTTTCAAGGTTGGTGGTTTTCAGCTTTTCCAGTGCTGTTGGAAGAAGTAGATTTCCAATATACCTTTTGTGCGTAATCTATCCATCACTCCCAATAGAAAAAAATATATATAGTATCCTCACATCATCCAAGAAAGAGAACCATTTATTTGCTTTTCAAAAACAAAAATACTGATGTACAATAAATTAAAAGAATAAATCTCAGGTTGGACTTTAGTAGATGATTATGAGAAGGGTAGTTAATTGCAAAGAGATGGGTTTTTTTTGTTCATGACACAATATGGTATTATATTATGAGATATTACTAGTGTCAGAAAACGGCAATAATAATTTTTTCAGAAGGTATTTTTAAACAGTTTTCAAATTTGACATAAAAACCATGTAAATATAGTAGCTTGATGATCATCCAAAGATAACAGGGGATGTGCCATTTGAACTAAAGTAACCAGAATTTTTATGACAGTATAAATGGGTATTGCTATACTGGTTTTCTTCATATACAGTATGTCACTTATTTTTGTACACTTAAGGAATACTATATATCCTTTCACTCTTCTGCCGGTAGACTGTCGCCAACCTCTTATTATACAGTTTTCCCAGTACTGTACCGCTCCATGCGGCCATTTCTGGTATATAGGGGATCACCTATGGTCATGTGAATGCCCCCTTAGAAGGTTTGTCCGGTGGTTGAAAAACATGGACTCTTTTCCAAAAACTGTGCTAAACCTGAGCACGATTTGCTGGTATTGCAGCTCAGCTGTACAGAAATTAATGCAGCTTAGTTGCAATATTACACACTTCCCATGTCAGATGTTGCACTGCTTTTGGAAGAAAGAAACTATGTTTTTCAACCTCTGAGCAACAACTTTAAGGGGAATCAAATATATCTGGTGAGTAACAATAAAATACATTTCTCAGAACCTAGACAAGTACAGATTCTGGGCCTGATCAGGAGAATTCAAACATTACAGTATATGCAATGTCTGGAATGGCCTTCTGCCATCATGTGAGAGCTGTGTACATGTTAGCATAATTAGTGGTTCCTAGCCTCCTGGGGGAGTGATTGGTATGACTGATGAAGAAGGGCCTGCAATAACATTATAGGGATATCAGAGCCATTCATGCAAAGGTCTGTGTAGTAGGAGGGTCCATTATTGCAACTCTAATTTGTGCCACTTAGTTATATAAGGAAACGTTCAAGGAATTAATTGATTTTTATTTCCTTTTTTATGATCTGTGAAACCATGTTTGTTTCCTCTCTTTGTTTCAGGACCAGAGAAAAGGAGGCAATTTTACCAGGTTAGCCCTAAATCAATATCAAGCTCTCCCAAGCTGAAAGGGTGGATTTCAGTGTAGAGATTTATTTGGGAGGATATTGGCAAGGTAGAGTATAAAGGGATGAGAAATAATACAGACTGGAAATACAAAAATGGAAATGAAAAAACAAAAAAGACCAAATCATTAATGGGTTAAAATAAAGGTATTTCCAATTTTCACACTTAGATTCTCTTTCATAAGTAATTACAATGATTGCAGCAGCATATAAAACAACACCTGGCTAAATTAATTTCAGAGCAATTGATAGTAGTATCTCCATATCTCAAAACAAATGAAAGCTCAACCAATTTCATGGTTAGAATTGCCTTTGTATTATTCTAATACCTTATATTTATTTTCATATACATTAAGCACACGGGAAATACTATTGATCACTGAGAGTATTATATTCACACATCTGTATAATAGTCCTTTATATTATGTATGAATATATTCTTTTACTAACACAGGTCTAAGATACATTATTTTAATTTATGTATAATTATATGAAAAAAATTGGTTAACATTATGTGTTACATTTATAATAAATATGTGTACAAAGACAACTGTCCATCTGTTAATTAGAATGATCTTTTGGAAGATACTGAATTTACACAAATAAAATAATGAAACAGTAACATAATATAAAGCAAAAAGTAAGTATTTCTTAGCAGTGAGCTTGCCCTGTAATTAGGGTGCAACTAAACGTGGCCATGACTCAGCTGTGATGTGGCTGGCTGCATCAATTAAGTACTGGTGACAACAATTAATAAATTTATTATAAAAATAATAATAATTTTGTTGCAAATTATGGTCACTTAATGGATACGTCACCGCCATGTCACGACCATAGCTGCATCACGACCGTGTCTTGGCCGCTCCATTTGGTTTGAAAGCCTCATTGTATATTAAATATAGCATTTAAGCCAATAAAATAATAAAAGAATCAAGTTGAAACTCATTTTACCAACCCACAGCTGTCAAAGGTCTATTTTTATTAGATGTAACATAATGGATGTTGCCATTCATTTTGTTATACATTGAAGCTTTTTTTTTTACAGTTGCTGGATTACACAGAGCAATACAATGTCAGGAGTGTTCTGTAGGTGCTGCAGAAGCTTTGATAATATATTTCTGTGGTCCTCTTTTAGATATGGTCGGCAAAGAACTGCTCCCAGATATGGCATTGGTTCGAACAATGAAAATGCTTTGTGGTACTACAGAATAACCACCAATTTAGCTACAATCACTATACTAATCATTGCATTGTTGGTGGGGGAAGATTGTCATTCAGCTTTCCATATTGCAATAGGCATCAGTGTGTTCACAATATAATGTAGTAATGTTGTATTTCACCATATTGTAAGGGGTTGTAAGGCTGTCTTATAGGTGTGTGGAAACTTAATGCCATTGATACTCCAGTAGGGAATTCAGAGAAATATGGTAATTCATTTCCCAAGGTGGGATATGGAAAACATTGCCTTCTTTTGCTACCTTGAAAGGCAGCCCCCATCAAAGTTAGCATGACCTACAAGAAGTCTACTGACATGTTTTCCATTTCCCACCGTGGAAAATGTATTTGCATATTTCCCCAAATTCCTTAGTGGGGCATCAATGGCCTTAAGTCTCCACACGCCTATACTGGCAATATCTCCATGAGGAGAACTCCTACTTCCTGAACCTAGTCAAAAGCCAGGGCCGGATTAAGGGTTTTTGGAAGTATAAAGCCTGCCAGGCTCTTTAGTATATAGCCTGCAGCCCCCTGTAGTATACAGCCACCAGCTCCCTGTAGAAAATGGCCACAAAATAATAAACTTCATACTTACCCTCATCTTCCCTTCCAGTGATCCCATGATGCTCTTCCTCGCTCTTCAGGCAGCCGCCGGCCACTGAAGACACAGCTGCCATCGCTGGGGGAGATCGCCAATGCACTGTTTTGGCAGCAGCATGTAGTGATTGACTGACCGTCGGAAACTGGTGGGGGCCCCTTAAAAAGTGAAAGTGTTGGGGGCCCCGGGGCTAGAGCCCCAGGAGCCCCTCCTTTAATCCGGCCCTGTCAAAAGCCTCTCACTCATCCACAACAATTTCCTGTGCTGTACTGAGGGGACACAACCTATTGGGAGTCTGTTCCTTCTGGAATAGATATACTGGTTTGGCTTAATGACACATCATGTTATTAGACTTCTTGTAGGTCATGCTTGGTGTTAAGTGGGCTGTGTTTCAAGGTGGTAAAGGAGGCATTGTTTTACATTTCCCACCTTGGAAATCATATAGTATGAGAATTCAGACCACCTAAAATTCAAACTCCCAAAGCATAATAGAAAAAGATGATAAAAGAACGTAGGCATTAAAATCATGCAATAATGATTATTTATTTTACACACACATCAAATGCAATACATAAATAATTGAAATAAATATAATAGTTATCCCCACTTCTGAAAATGATCTATTAATTTAAATCAGGCGTAATGGAAATGAAACATTTAAATATCTGAATATCCACATTTTATCAATTCTGTTACTGTCAGAACCATCTGAATAGGATTAGATATCAGGTTTCTGTGTTTGAAAATCAATCCCAAAACTGCTTTTATTGACAGTTGCCTTTCAGGATCAGTTCCATGGGGAAAGATGGGTATGTTATTTTTAAATTTGCTCAGTTTTGGGTTGATTGATGACTGAACAAGTCAGCTGCTAGGGGCAGTGTCCAGGAACTCCTTTATATGTCTGCCCAGTTCTGATTACTAGTTGTTGGTTAATTCAGTCTTCTGACACTTGTTGTGAACTTTTCTTGCCATCTTCTTTTGCTATTGCTTTGATATTCTGTGTATCTGACCCTTGCTACGTTATTTGACTATTCTCTTGCTGTTTGATTCTCTGCCTTGCCACCATCTTCGATTTGACATAGTTTGTTCCGACCCTGCTTGTCTGTCAACGATCTGTTATTTGTCCATCTGTGTTTGGTCTTCTTTCCTTTGCAGTCATTCAGTGTAGTGTTTCTCGACCAGAAGTCCCTGACACTAGGGTTCATATGATTGTTAGGTAAGTGACAGTGGTTGTGGGTGAATGCAGGACCTGCACTCCATTCTCTACCAGCCACCCATAAAAAATTGGTTGTACATTTCCCTAAAAGGTATCAATGAGAATGAAAGCTTTGAACAGCTAAAATATAATAAAGGAAACAGGTGTCAGAATATGACAATAAAAACTTGTTTCCTTATGTCCTGTGCTTGAATTGAATTTCCTGTTGTGACCCCTGTTCCGTTCATGACTATGTTCCTCTGCTGCCAGCCTTGACCTTTTGCTCTGTCATTGACTTTGATTCTGTGCTGCCTGTCCCGACCTCCTGCCTGTCCCCGACCTCGATTCTCCCTCACAATTCTGTACCTCACCTTGGCCGCCACCACAAGCAAAGTCATGCCTGTAGAGCGACCTGGTGGTATCCCGCCAAAGAAAGTCCAAACCGCCTTAAAGCAGGCTCTGGTGAAAACTGGGTGCCACTTAGACTCCGCTCCACTCTGGTTCGCTACTCTTGAATCCTGACACTGAGGTTTGTTTATGAAGAATGGTCTCAAACATTTATCTAATATATATCTGAATTATATAGAACACTTTATCAGTTTAACAATTTACATGCCATGTTTTGTATGAAATGTCCTATAAAATGTTTTCTTTTGTGTTTAGGTGGAGTGTATTCTTTGATTTTACATTCTAGGTTGTCTTGTTCTCTGCTAGCATTTTTTTATGTCACCAGATGTCAGCACTGAATTGCATGGGACAGTACGCTTGGGCAGGTTTTGAGATTCTTCTAACTACAGCATTTATTTGTAATTGTGTCATTTATTGTAGTGTGTGAGAATTGGTGTCATAATTTACAATTCTGCTAAAATCAGTTTCCAACATAAAAGAAGGACCATAGAGAATCCCATCCTCACATAAGTAGTAAAATTGCAAATTGTGTTGACCCCTGGTTCCTCCTTTCATATGAGTTTATTAGTACTTTGTACTGTATGCCAAGCTATACTGTAACTATAAACAATAGTAAAATATATTTATCTATGCTTAGTGATTTTATTTGTTTCAGTACATTGTTTTTTTTTCTGTAAAATGAATGATAAATAGATAAGAAACAGGTAGAATACTAATAGTAAAGCACAGGATGACATGAGTAACATATAGCTAGATATTCTATGTTTCTTCAAAAAACTTGTTAAATTTCTTAAATGTATTGTGTGTCATTGGAACAGATGTACACACAGTAGGCACAATTCAATATTACAGTGTACATTTGTTTTCTTTATGACAGGGATATAAGAGCTATCCAAACAAGCCCCTGTATCCGGTAGATATGTAGCTGAATCATTACATATCACGCTTTCATTTAAGAAATATGGGTGAGTTTTCAATATTTACTGCAAAAAAAAAAAGTAATTTACCCTTGCAGCTTTCAAGCCGTTGGGTATTTAATTTTCTTTATTAAAGCAGCATGTATTTTTTCATTAAAAACAGTAATGAAACCAAGCATATAAATTAATTCAGGCTAAACGTGGAAGGGTGACTAAGTTTCATAGATGTTGATAATTAACAAAACCTTTACTTAACCATTTGAAAGCAAAAACCTAAAACTGCGAAGTATTACATTGTGTTTCATTTAATCTTCTGTACAATATGCTTCAATAATAATTTACTACAGTGCTTAATTTTACAAAGTGTGTCATAATTTTTGTTATAGCCACTGAAATATACAGCTATAGACAGCCAATGACAGGTTCCCATAGAGCCCACTAACTGACACCCTCATTTTAGATAAAATTTGTTTCCCTTACATCCCTTTAACTTTATGTTATATTACCTGGCATATGAGGGGGCATGTCCTGCTTGCCCAGTCCCTTCCATCCTCTCAATCCTTAACCTTAAGTGGCCACGGTGTTGAAATCCCATGCCTACAAGGACCTTCACTCCTCCCCATACTCCATGGAGGCATGCTGTGATTTTATGTGATCAGATACATACAGGGGCGGTCTGGACATATAACCCTGCCAACTGATCTGGGCCGGTCTGGGACTTATGGGACCAGTCTAAAAATATTACACCATGTACTCCCCTGCACACATACTATGATGTAGGAAAATGGCTGATGTCATAGTCTGTGCGCCGCTGGTATACAAGGACCTGTTACTGCTGGCTGGACTGCATCAAGTAGTGGCGCTGCAGGGGAACATTGGAAAGGTGATTACATGGTTTATTATTTTTATGTGGTGGGTGGGGGACTGGATGGCTGTATACAGGGGGCAGGCTGGCTGTATACTGGGGGATGGCTGGCTTTATACTGGGAGGGCTGGCTATAGACTAGTGGGGCTGGCTAAATACTAGTGGGGCTGGCTAGCTATATACCAAGGCTGACTGGCTATATACAGAGGTGTTGGCTGTATACTTGGGGGACTGGCTGTATATTGGAGGGCTGGTTAGCTTTATACTGGAGGGGCGGGGTAGGTAAGGGGGGGGGGGGGTGGGAATATAGGGGGGGGCTGGCTTTATACTGTATGGACTGGCTGGCTGTAGGAAAAACATACCATTAATCTATAGATTCTATTTTAGAGAAAATGAATGATCAAATACTTATTTCTCACTGTAAACTACAAATAAATGTATATAATTTATACATGTGACTCTATTTTTGATATCCTATTTCTCAGTGTTTAAAATTAACTTCCCTTAAAATCACATTGTGTTAATGTCTTTGTCAGTGGGCAAACTTCTGCCAGGGAACAATTACTTATTTCCTTCACTTTTTATGGACAGGATATGTTGTTAACTTGACATTAATATTTTTTTTTAGAAAACTGACAGAGGGTTTCAGAGTATTTTGGATAAAATAAACATTTCCAGACCTGAGGGTTTCATATCTCAGAAAATGCGTGCATAAAATGCATTTTAGGCCTGTGAGCTAAATCTTTATCACTGTTTTGTTTGCCTTACGGGATTTGTATACCATATGTTTTGTAGCATAACAGCATGTTCTAATATATAATGAAGTAGATCATTTTCATGTTGTAACTTCCCCGATGATGACAAAATTGAGATTTTATTCTATTCAGATTTTACTTGTCATTTGCAAGGTTACGCAGCTTGATGCCTTAGGCACTTTGACTATTATTCCATTGTCAGACGTAAGTCCAAGGTTTTTGTAATATTTGCTATTTAATATAAAAAAAAATTTCTGTTTGATTAGCTCTCTTTGAACTAATACTGTATGTTTTCCTGGCATACTGAACTAAAATGGTAATTTTTGTTAAAAAACGAATCCCAATACAGTAATGTCATATTAAAGGATAATGATTTCAATAAATTGTAGTACTTTATCTAAAATTGTAAACATTTATTTTTGTTTTGTTTGAATAATGTCATATTAAAGGATAATAAATTCAATAAATTGTAGTACTTTATCTAAAATTGTAGTTTTTATCTAAACTATATATTCTATAAAGAAGACTTTCCACGAGTAAGCAACTTTCCTATCCCTTGTGCAGTCCATTTTAGTACAGGACCTAATAGTAATTTGTTAGTAAATCTGTTACTCTCCTTTCTTTAGATATTGTCTTTGATATTCAGTCTTTCACTATATAATATTTTGAACAAATATTCATGAACACTTTCCCTTTTAAAAAAAATAGCAAAATGTATTTTAATGCATTAATGTTAAAGTGAAATTCCCACAAATACAAGATTCTTAAATATACTCAGGTTAACAAAATCACATATTCCCTAATTCACTGTTATTAACAAAATAACATTTTAACATAATTTACATTACTGTGTGCAATTATAAAATTTGTGTATTTAAAAATAGCAGATAATACAGTTAAGGGTGCATTCACACGCGTGTGCTGAAGAGGAGGAGGAGGTGACCCCTCCTCCCTCCAAAGAAAACATGCTGTATCTTTTTGTGGTGTAGGACGTGGATCACATGTGTGGCACTGTACCGCCGTTGGGCCGCGAATTTGCGTCCGCATGTACGTTCCCCCAGACGGCCGTGTGAATGAGCCCTAACAGTGAAATCATGAACACAATGTATTTAAAACTATTATCAGGTAATTCCATTCTCTTGACTAACAGTTGTGATCCGAGTCATTCTGTGAAAAATATATCCCTTATGGGGAATTCATTAGAGTAAAAAGGATTTGCTTTGATGATAGCCTATTTTATGAACAGTTTTGCTTGGGGATATTGTAGTGGCACTTATCAATTTCCAACCTTTCCAGTTCTATGTGCTACCATCAAGACCTTTTCACCAAAAAAGGAACAAATATACACAGATTTTTTGCAAAGAATGTGGGCACTAAAATAGAAACTGTCTCAGATTGTTAACAAGAATTTGTAAACAATCTGTTAACAAAATGTAACAAAACCCAATCTGAAAACAACCTGTTGACACAGACCCAATCTGTAAACAATTTGTTACACAAACCCAATCTGTAAACAACTTGTAAACAATAAATTGTAAACAACCTGTTAACAAAAAACAATTTAATTCAATTTGCTTGTCTCGATATAATATTCAATTACAATAGTTGAAGACTAATGTTTAAGACTTTTAAAAACATATGCATGCATAAAAAAATAGCGATTATGTAGACAAAAGACACAATTATACATAGACAAAGAAGTAAAACATGGACTATGTGTTGAGGTTTACGACCAAGGGGTAGTGTTCCTACCTGGTTTACGACCCTTGGTCGAAACCTCAAACACATATATGTTAATCAACAAATATAGATTTCATCTATCAAATATCTGCAAACTTTTTTTTACCTTTGGGAACTTTATGAAAGTACCTTAAAAAAGGATTTCATGTTTTACTTCTTTGTCTAGTATAATTGTGTTTTTGTCTACATAATCGCTATTTTTTTAGCATGCATATGTTTTAAAAGCTTAAACATTTAGTCTTCAACTATTGTATGAATATTATATCGAGACAAGCAAATTGAATTAAATTGTTTTGTTAACAGGTTTACAATTTATTGTACAAGTTGTTATAGATTGGGTTTGTGTAACAATTGTTTACAGATTGGGTCTGTGTCAACAGGTTGTTTTCAGATTGGGTTGTTGACACGTTGTTTACAAACTGGGTTTCGTTAACAATTGTTTACATTTTGTTAACATATTGTTTACAAATTCTTGGTAACAATCTGAGACAGTTTCTATTTTAGTGCCCACACATCTTTTGCAAAAAAGATCTGTATTTTATGAACAGGTTTCTTGGTTTTCTCCAGCTCCTCTATCATGTCCCAACTGCAGTGCCTGAGGTCCTGCAGATAACTCAGCAGATGCTGAAGTTCTCTATGGCTTCTCCTTGCCGTGGCTGCCTGCCACCTGCCTTTGTCCTGAAAGAAGCAACAGATTTCAAATTTAGCATCTTAGAACCACTCGCTTACAGTTTCAGACAAGCATTTGTCATTCCTCAGAACTATGTAGATGTCTCTCAGTGTTGCCTGAACTCTCTCATTTGCCAGCAGGGCGTAGTTCAGCTTTCAGGAGTCAGGACCTAGCGGGAAGCAGTGACCTAGAGTGCACCGGATCCACACAGCCCTATGGTCAGAGATACCATGCAGGGGACCATAGAGTACCCACACTGCCTGACTGTTCTACAGCTGAACACAAAGTCGATCCTTGAAAGAAAAGTGCCCTAGGAGTGTAATTAACGGAGCTGGCCCTAACGATGTCCCTCAGGGAAGCATCTCTTACAATCTCTAGGAGCAGTTTGGATGTCACACCCAGCTTGCTCCACTCTTCCTCAATGATGCAGTTGAAATCACCGGCCAAAACTACCATCCTAGTTGTGGAGAGTTGTGGCTTGAGGTTCTAGAAAAGCTCTAGATGCTAAACCATGTCAGGGGAAGCTTACATACTGATAAGCTGCACGTACTCACTCTCCTTAGGCATATGAGCAGCAAAGCTGCAAATCTACCAGAATATAGGAAAAGTCAAGCAACCACATCACGACCTCCATAACAGAAGTGTGAATGCACCATTACAGTGAGATACAGATGATAACATTCAGCACACCATACAGTTTACAATATAAAAAAATAATTATACACAGATACCTTCCCATATTAAATCAGGAGTCAACTTTGAGGGTGATCACAAAAAATGGCTGTTGATCAGAGTCACTCAAAAGGTTAACCATGGGTAATTAATACATAAACAGTATCCCATACATGGTTATCAATAAATGGCTTCTTTAACCCCTTAAGGACGCAGCCATTTTGTAGCTTAAGGCTCAGCCCGATTTTTTGGATTCTGACCTGCGTCGCTTATATGGTTATAACTTTTAACGCTGTTACTTATCAAAACGATTCTAGATTGTTTTTTCCCCACATGTTGTACTTCATTTTAGTGGTAAATTTTGGCTGATAAGTTTTGCGTTTACTTACAAAAAAAAGCAAATATGATAAATTTTTTGAAAAATTTGCCATTTTCGAAATTCAAAATCATTGTGTTTTCAGGCAGATAGATTTACCACCTAAATAAGTTGCTGAATAACATTCCCATTTGTCTACTTTACATTTTCATAATTCTGAAATGTCTGGATAATTTATTTTGATGTCACGCGGCTTACAAAAGAATATCGCTTTTCCTTATTCAGAATTGACTATTTTGGGGATAAATACAGTTTTGAATGAAATTTTACATATTTAGCATCAAAACCCCCTATATAACCAACCCATTTTCAAATCTGCACCCCTCAAGCTATCAGAAACAGCTTTTACAAAGATTGTTAACCCCTGAGATCTTCATAGTAATTGAATCAAAATGGAGGTGAAATTAGAATGGTCAAATTGTTCCCTATACGTTCATTTAGCACTAAATTTACACATTTCCAAAATATAAAAAGAGAAAACCCACCATACAATTTGTTCTACAATTTCTCCTGAGTACAAAGACCCCACATGTGGCCGTTACTTGTGTTATGGGGCACAGCGAGGTGCAGAAGGGAAGGAGCACCCTGCAGCTGCCAGGATTTTAGTTTCTCATTGGCCCCTTTTGAAGGCTATAAAATTTTCGCTTTTTTTCGTACTTGGGCCATGTGATGCCATTTTTTTGCGCGATGAATGCTTTTTCCATTGTTACCATTTTGGGGTTAGTATCACCTATTGTTGAAAATTTAGGAACTTTTTTGAGGGCGGAGTAGAAAAGCATCAATTCTGTACTGGATTTTTTACTTTTTTTTTTTGGGTTCCCGTATGACTAATAATCATATTATCTTCATTCTATGGGTCGATACGATTACGGGGATACCAGACATGAATATATTTTCTTACGTTTTACTAAATTTGCAAACAAAACCCTAATGTGGGGAAAATCTATCATTTATGTTTGCCGTCTTCCAAGTGGCATAACATTGTTTCTTTTTGGCTACGGAGCTGGTTGATGGCTTGTTTTTTGCGGGACATGTTTGTACTTTGCACCAGTATCATGTCGGAGTACACATGGTTTTTTGATCCATTTTATAGCATTTTTTGTGGGATTGAATAGCTAAAAATTAATTTTTGGAGGTTTATAGCAGTTTTTTTTTACGGCGTTTATCGTGGGGGTTCAATAATGATTTAGTTGTATTCTACGGTTGTACGGACGCGGTGATACTATATATGTGGGGTTTGTGTTATTATTTAGACTTTTTTTGGGGTTATATGTCTCTTTATATGTTATGGGGCTTATGGGCTTTATACTTTTATTTTTTATTGAATACATTTTTTTTTTTAACTTTTTCACTTTTTCCACCATGGGAAATGACCAAGCAATCATCTGATTGCTTGTTCATGATAATACTCTGCATAATCATGTATTGCAGAGTATTATCAGTGTCAGCCTATGCACTTGCATAGGCTGGCACTATGCCAGTAGATGACGTCACAGACGCCATCTTACTGGCAGTGCCTGCAGGCAGTGCTGGGGACCAGATCGGACCCCAGCACTTCCATAGCAGCGATCGGTGCCCCCCGAAAACGGTTCGGGGGGGCCGATCGTGGGGGAAAGACACCCCAGAGACATGTTAGATGCCGCGGTCGGGCTGACCGCGGCATTTAACGGGTTACACACCCGCGATCGGAGCCGACTCCGATCGCGGGTGTTACACTGGGGTGCCGGCTATTAGTTACAGCCGGCACCCCGTGTTTCCCCATGCGGTTCGGCTCTGATCCAGAGCCGAGCCGGCATAAGCGCCGTGGCGGATATATCCGCCCCTGAGCGCTAAGTCACTGCGCTCCGTGGCGGATATATCCGCCACGGAGCGTGAAGGGGTTAAGTTTTAATGGCCCAGATGAAACATGTTTGAATTCAAGGTACAGAAGAAAAATTTCACTGATCTTGAAAAACGTTGTGACATAACATTTTTTATCAATTGTAACACGCATCATGTGGTGTCTACTATTGTATGTATATGTTGTGACATTGTTATGTAGGTTGAACAATTAGAAATTTAAAAAGAAGAATAGCAGAACACCAAACAAGTTAATCTAATAGTAATAAATCAGTATCAGGAACAGGTAAGCATTTTGTTGAAGTGCAGAATAGAAACATCAGTTCGCTCCTTTTTTTTGGTGTCAAATGGATTAAGCCTCCGGTCAGAGGTGGAGACTGGATGAAGTTGCTCCTTAGATGGAAGGCATAATAGATTCTCATGATTTGGAGCTTAAAAACAATTTAATATTCATTTTTTGACTTATGTTAGCAATTGAGGACTCCTGTATATCTACAGGCTATTGTTTTGCCTAATAATATTTGCAATTTGTCATGTATTATGTGATTGGTTAGGTTTTGCTTTTAATGAGTATCACATGTGACTATGAACAGTTTTGTTCAAAATGCATAAGCTGCCATATCTACCACACAGCTCTGCATGTGGATATTGATGAAAGTTTGGAAGTTTTATACAAGGAGGTGCCACAGCATTTTTACTTTCAATATTGGATTGACTTGCAGAAGCTTCAGGTGTGGAATCCAACAGAAGAAACACACATGTAATATTCCATGGAGAAATGTAGAGACTCTTTTTTCACTCATACAGGACCCTACAGAAGGAAGAGAGCTCAGAACAAGATGAAAAACACGAAAGACTGCACATCTCCAGCACATTGGGTTTGTGGACGGATACATGGCATGCAGCTGAACAGGGGCCCAATACCAGTATGTAAATCACCTCCTGTTAACAACAGTTTTGTGTGTCAGAGTGTTTCTGTTTGAAGTTCAGGCCCATTATAAGATGAGAAGGTGGAGGTTGGTAAGGTGGATAGAGGAGGATGCTGTAGATCATTGATTAGGTGTGCCTGTCAGGGCCCTCTTTGCTACTTAGCTGTTTAAATGGAGTGAGTTCATCACTGTTGTCACGAACGTGCTGTCTCGTCCCAAGGGGTTGATTTATTTAGCTCATTCACCCTCTCATGTTTCACTCTGGACACAAATCGACCATAAATCACAACCTAGACAGTTCTCACGCATCAAGCATATGAAATATATGCTTCCTCCACCTATTCCACCAATTGAATTCTAGGAGCCAATAGGTACCTCTATCTACATCCACTATTACCCCTCCAGCAGACACCTTGTTATCTCCCTAGACAGGCACTCTCACCTCTCTGGCAGTTGAACAGTTAATCACATTTTACACGTGACCTTTTGAACCAGACCAGACTCCTCAAGGTCAAAGGCTATAAAGCTGGACCTCTCCAGGATGTCAATTAATGGCTTCAAAGAAGCTAATAGCCCCATAGTTGACCAATTTGGGAGTATTTTAATTTCATCCCACCTGTGATTAACTGATGAGAGAAGGAAGTGTGAGAAATATTATATCCAAAAGGTAGTATTCAGTCAAGGAAACTAAGAGCCACCAAGCTGAACTATTGCGGAGATGAGAGACTGGAAAGCCTCCATCAAAAATCACATCATCGAGACCTGGCTGGAACTTTGGATTCTCAGGGATAGAGTACATAGGGGAATTAGGGGGCAAGAGAAGGCCACAAATTCCTATAAGTGCACATATCTTAAGAGTTGGCCCAATGATGGGGTAGCCTAAGATGGGGAAACAAATGAAGACTCAAGTCAAAGGGCAGCAGGTAGAGGGACCAGAGAAAACAATTATCAAGGCTTCAGATTTAGAAAAGTGCACTTTAAAGTTAGACCATTGTGAATAATGGAAAAGTTGGAGGAGATTTAGGAATGAGACCCTTGGACGGATGGCAAAGAATAAAGGGCCATTGGTAAATGCTGTAATCCTTTCCTTTGATTCTCCCAGAAATAATCCAGTTATGTCAGGGCAAGCTTTAATGCTCTCAGTAACAGTTTCAGCATTCAGGAAAAAATAAGAGGTGACAAGGAATACTCTTGTCTGGTGCCATTAAGAAAAGCAAAGTCATTTGAGAAAATCCTGTTGACTCTGAACATGGCAGATCCTATGGCACTTAAATGGCAGATACATCGACATGTAGGTGGCTTTTCACAATTTCAGGCTTCTGTGGCTCTTTCATGTCCCTAAACCAAAGTCATGTGGTTGCATATCTAATAGCTATTGCCACTGAAAGCCCTAAAAGCAATTTAACTTCTGTTGCAGTTTAGCACACACTTCTGTAGCATCTAGTGTTTATCTTTCTATACTTTTTTGACTCATAGTGGTATCCAAACACTTTATTTTCTGCTTATAGACAGCACATGAGCACATGAAGAAATAGAGGCACAGATACAATCATTATTACTGGGCCTGGATCAGATGCGGCAACAACCAATCATCTTAACCTGACTTTGAGGCCTTTCTCAGGCCCAAAACATATCTGCTACCTTTGTACATGTGATGACATTACACATGCACACAATCCCCCATATAAAGTCATGATTATACAATAACTAGATATACTAAAAATAAATTTTCAAGAGAATCACTAACAAGGCAGTATTGCTACCACAAGATGGTTGATTTTCACCGCTTCAAGCCAACTGCATATGCAGCTGATTGACTCATATGTAAAGTCAATGTGGTATAGGGTTAAACCTCCCAAGGAAAGACCATTTTCAATTGGTGTAAGCCTAAACGTATTTCTGAAGCATTTGTGGAAAAATCCATACTTTTCAGAAAATATTCCTTTTATATCATGATACCAAACCTGATGACCTCTTATAAATATTCTAATTTCTTTAAATTCCAATGTGCTTTGAATAATTAAGTGGAATCACATTTAGTTAAGCAGTATAAATAACCTATTACTTGTTCATTCATATGAAGTAAGTGCTGAAGTGACTGAAAACTATATTTATCCAGGAGGATGTAATAGACAGGACACATAAATAGTTGAATTTTTTAGCCGGAGGTAACTGTCAGGTATTGATTTCAGTTCTTTTAAGTGCATGTCAAGAAGTGACACTGAAAGGCAGGAGAATGACAGTAAACCTATCCTTATGATGTCAGCTCCTATCATTTGCTTTCTCATGTCAGGTTTGGGATCCTCCTGCAATTGAAGTAAAACTTAACATTACATTTATGAATGTTAAAATATTCAGTTAATGTAACACAATGATTCACATCTTTTAGTTTGCATAAACATAGCTAAGAAGATGTAACTTTTGCTGTATTAGTAGTGAGTGACACTGCATGTGCCCATAGTTATAAATAATACCTATGGTCAAGAAACCTAATATGTTATGTATACAATCAATCAACAAGTCTTACAAAGGTTGGTGCCAATTTTAAACTAATGACACATACCCACCAATTGTCTTCATTACATTATACTCTACATAACATTAGAATATAGACATATTTTTCTTTCACGTAAGCATACTCAGGTTTTAAGCAATCCACTGTCAAAAAACCCTGATTTTGGAGATTATTCAATTATATAATTATAATTAATTCAATGATATAATTATGATTAAAATAGATCTAGTTTTCTCCCCACAAATGTCTTTGTTTCCATTGCAAGTAAAGGAAATGCTAGTCAGTCTGTTAGGATAAAGCTCGAGATTAGCGAGCACTAAATGCTCGATTGCTCTGTTACCTTGGACGAACTTTTCCAGATGCTCGAGTGCTCGTCTCGAATAACAGCCCCATTGAATTCAATGGGACTCGAGCATTTTTCAAAGTGACCATGGTTGGGGAATAAAATGGTTAATTAATTGAAAAAGAATGTCGTCTGATAAGTTATGCAGATGTATACAACACTGCATCTATTTTTCACTGTTCCCGCGCATATATTATCTCCCGACAAGTTCCAGATGTGAGAACAGTGAAGAATCATTTAAGTGAAAACACAGTGAGAATAATTGCGATGTTCGGCACATCTGCTCTACTTGTCGGGAATACGCTGTCTCCGTGCCCCGCTGTCTCCGTGCCCGCTGTCTCCGTGCCCCGCCTGTCTCCGTGCCCCGTGGTCCGTGCCCCGCTGTCCTCCGTGCCCCGCTGTCTCCGTGCCCCGCTGTCTCCGGCCCGCTGTCTCCTGCCGTGCCCCGTGTTCTCCGTGCCCCCTCTGTCTCCGTGCCCCGCTTCCCTCCGTGCTCCGCTGTCTCCGTGCCCCGCTTTCTCCGTGCCCCGCTGTCTCCCGTGCCCCGCTGTCTCCTGCCCCGCTGTCTCCGTGCCCCGATGTCTCCGTGCCCGCTTGTCTCCGTGCCCGCTGTCTCCGTGCCGCTTTTCCGTGCCCCCGCTGTCTCCGTGCCCCGATGTCTCCGTGCCCCAGTCTCTCCGTGCCCCGATGTCTCCGTGCCCCGATGTCTCCGTGCCCCGATGTCTCCGTCCCCGTCTCTTCTCTGGTGCCCCGATGTCTCCGTGCCCCGATGTCCTCCGTGCCCCGCGTCTCCGTGCCCCTGTCTCCGTGCGCTCCGCTGTCTCCGTGCCCACGCTGTCTCCGTGCCCCGATGTCTCCCGTCCCGACGTCTCGTGCCCTCGATGTCTCGTGCCCCGATGTCTCCGTGCCCGATGTTCTCCGTGCCGCTCCGTGCCGCTCCCCGATGTTCCGTGCAACGATGTCTCCGTGCGCTCCCCCCGCTCCCCGATGTCTCCGTCCCGATGTCTCCGTGCCCCATGTCTCCGTGCCGCTCCGTGCCGCTCCTGCCGCTGCTGATTCTCGTGCTGCCGCTGCCCCATTCTCCGGGCTGCCCCCCGGTGTCCTCTGTGCTGCTCCCCGGTGTCTCTGTCCTGCTCACCGTGTTCTGCATGTGTTCTTCACACATATATATGTTCTTCACATACTTTTTGTTCGCACCGTTCCGCGCGTATCTTCCGACAAGAGCAGATGTGCCGAACATCTGTAATCTATTCTTCACTGTGTTTTTCACTGTGTTTTTTCACTTAAATGATCCTTTGGTCACGTGTTCACTGTTTTTATTCTATTCTTCATTGTTCTCTTCAACCTGTGTTTTTTTAATTAAATGCTCGATCTCTCAGCAGGGAAATCGTCGTCGAGCACGAGCCGTTTCGAGTACCTTAACTCGAACGAGCATCAACGCTCGGACGAGTATACTCGTCATCTCTAGTTAAAACCATGTCACACCTATAATACCAACACTGAAATAGACCTGTTGATATTCATTAAGCCCAATGTACCATGTAACAGCATTTGGTATGCTCCTAATCATGAATTTTTGCCATCTGATGCTGACAAAAAGAACTTCAAAAAAACTTCGTCATGATATTTTGTCCCACTGATTTTCTTTTAGGCTCTCCTATGATAACAACCTCTCCTCTAAAACACTAAAAGCAACCAATAAAATATCAACAAGTTTAACATTTATAACACTATCAACATGTGTTACTTGACTAAGTATTTGGTTGTTTTCTAATAATATGGACATACACTAGTTCTACCTCTTTATATGTGTGTAAGGGAATGTGACTCTTGCCACAGCTGACACACACTTCTGAGTAAGTTAATCTGCCGGCTATTGGCGATGCTCACAACATCTACTGTCTATAGGGCTTCCTCACCTCTTACATTGCAATAGCTCCCCCCCTACCCCAGTAAAGGACAGCAATCACCTTCATGCATCCCCAGGGGTTCATGAAGGACCCCCCGGCTGTCCATTTGTACTGCCTGATTGCTATTGAATCAATCAGTGCTGTGTCAGCCTATGCATGACTGCTATACGCACTGCGACTGGTAACACATATAATACAGTGCAGACTGGTTCAATTACGTCATATATCAGTATGGCAGTGTATTAGTCTAACAGTCAATTAATGAGTCGTTTTGTTCAGTCTCCAATGGGGCTTAAAAGAAATGTAAAAAAAGAAATGATTACAATAAAAGAATAAATAAATCAAAAATAATTGAGATATCATAAGTCACTTTTCCGTTACAAAGCAGCCTATTCAAAATAAAAAAGTGAAAATCCACTGCACAAACACTCACATTTAGTATCCCTGCATCTGTAACAACCTGTACAATAAAAATCTAATCATTGCTGAACATGCAAGTAACACTGTAACAAAACTAAAAATAAACAGCAAAAATTAGATTTTTCTTCTCGCAATCTCACAAAAAAGGTTATAGGGGATCAAAAAAGTCACATTCACCCAGAAATTATCCAATGCAAGTACACAAAGAATAGCACTAACCGCTCACTCAGCAAAAGAATAAAATGTGGCACATACAAAATCAAGTGATATTTTTTCTCTCTGGGTTTCCATTATTCTTGGTATCTCAAGAGGCTCTTGCAAATGTGATATAACACTCAAAATCTATTCCAGCAAACTAAAAAAAGCCAATTGGCACACCTTCCCTTTGGAGATATTTTGTGGAAAAATAATATTTTGGACCAAGGTTTCTTTTTAAAAAATTTCATTTTTTCCCATACACAAGTCAAAGTCATCACAGGATCTTGATTATTTTCATTAATCACTTGACCGATTTTCATTGTCATAACAAAGAAAATAGAAATATTGACTTTCAAAACTACTCATTACGTGAAGTACAACATGTAATAAAGAATCTCAAATTTCTTGGTTAGTTAGCTTTCAAAGCTGTTATGGCATGGTTTTGAAGGAAAAACAACTTAGTCTTCAAGGTTAAAATAAGCTTGGTTCTTAAGGGGTTATCATGGTATGGACAGTCATTTTAAGAATTCAAAACTTGTTTTCTCTCCTCAGCAATAACTTTATTCTTATGTCTTCAATAAATGCTGCTTTGTATGTTGATTGTGTAAATGTAATTAACGACTATAAATGGATTCTAAGAGAAAAAAAGTTTTTTTAATTTCTTATATTGAATTCACATTTCATAGTGGATTGTTAAAACATTTTAATTTAATCTTGGTAAAGCATTGCAATAAAAATGAAATCCTCTTCATGTTCCTATTAATTTAACATATATTGAAATTATTGATGACTAATTTGTAAACACTTTTCATAAACAGAATTACTATCTTAAAAGAGAAAATAATACAGACTTACATGTATGTAAGCTGCTTTCTATTTTTAACTAGTACCAGTATATACTTGTTTAAGCCGAGTTTTTTCAGCACAAAAATGTGCTGAAAACTCCCCTCGGCTTATACACTAGTCTTATTACCAAAAAATTACCCACTTAAAAAAAAATAAACCTTAAATACTCACCCTCCATGTCAGCATGCTCCCCGATGTAGCACGTCCCGTCGTTCCTTCTGTCTCTCTCCGCCTCTTCTCTCTTTCTTTCTTCGTCAGGACGTGGCCATGTTTTCTTATGGCCGCGCATGCTATGACCTCAGCAGCGGCCGCGTCATAGTATGCGCATGCTAGAAGAAACATGTCCATGTCCTGCGAAGAGAGAAGAGAGAAGAGGAGCGCGTAGAAAAATAGACGGGACGCGCTGCATCGGGACATTGGTAAGTCCGTGGCCGACATTTGGGAGCGCCGCTGAACATCAAGGGGTGAGTATAATAATTTTTTTTTTAATGGGCCGTGGGGCAGCCTGGCTGTATACTACTAGGGGGCTTGCTGTAATACTACATGGGGCTGCGGTATACTACTGGGGCTGGCAGGCTTATACTACTGGGGGCTGGCATGCAGTATACTACTGGGGTCTGGCAGCTGTATCTACTGGGGGGGTTTGACCAATGCATTGTCCCACCCTCGGCTTATACTCGAGTCAGTAGTTTTTCCTAGTTTTGGGTGTAAAATTAGGGTCTCGGCTTATACTGCAGGTCGCCTTATACTCGATATATACGGTAAATTACCGAAACAAACAGCTAAACAAATTGTGGAAAAACAAGCTAGATCCCTGATTTTGACATAAATATAGAAATTGTTGAATCTGACAATAGCAGTGTATACAAAAAGATTGTGAAACTCACCTGTATGCCACCAGAAGATTAATTATGTCTTATCTCAACGGTATCAAAAGATCCAGAAGTGCAATCACTGAGCCATTATGCCAATTTTATGTACATCATCTTCATCCAGCAAATTACCAATCAGATTATGCAAAGTTCAAATGTTACTTGACCGCTATTGGCACCACAAGTACCAAATACACCTGATATCATGCTGGTATATTCCTTAAATAGCTGCTTCCTTAGTGTCATTTACAATAATTATGTAGTAAAGGAAAATGTTAGTGATTTTTACAGGCTGGGGGTTGGAGGCTGGTATGGCATCTAGGGAGTCCATTGCTTTGTCTCAGGGGTTATGGACAGACCAATACACCAGAAGTGTCACTGCGCCAAAAGCATATGCAATTTTAATTTATAGCTCACTATACAGAATGCTAAAGTGGGCACAAACAATATGGCACCTTGCCCATATCAGATATTCTCCAGATAAAGCATTACTTAATAGTAGTTATATACATTACGAAATACAATCTGGACTAAGCTCTAAATGTGTATTTGACTCTGCTCAGTCTAAATGCTCAGAGAACTAGTGTTGACTTTCTATGGCCACTAAACGTAGTGAACATGATAAATAATGTCACGGGGGCCCCTGCGATCCATGTCCATGGTGCTTGCCCTGGGCCCATCTCCAAACTTACCTCGCCTCGCTCCTGCTCCTGTCTGGCCTAGGTCCCACGCGCGAGTCCCAGCTCCCTAGGGTGCAGCACTCGGAGATTTAAAGGAGCCAGCGCACACTTCCAGGTCTGATTTTAATCCAGTGGATCCCTCATTCCCCACTGGATCTTCAAGCCATAACCTGTGAAGTGAAAGCCCCTACTGTGTCCTGCATTCTCTTTGTTTCCATTGCAAGTAAAGGAAATGCTAGTCAGTCTGTTAGGCTATAACCATGTCACAGCCTCATAATACACAACACTGAACCAAACGCATAAGCTGCATATCTCCCACACAGCTCTGCATGTGGATATTGGATGTAAAGTTGGAAGTTTTTACAAGGGGCCCACTAGCATTTTTACTTTCAATATTGGATGACTCTGCAAAGCTTCAGTTTGGAATCCAACCGAATAAACACCTGTAATATCAGGAGTAAATGTATAGACTCTTTTTCACTCTACAGGACACCTACAGAAGAAGAAGCTCCAGACACAAGATTAAAACGAAAGACTGCACATCCTCCAGCACATTGGGTTTGTGGACGGATACATGGCATGCAGCTAACAGGGGCCAATACCATTATGTAAAATCACCTCCTGTTACAACAGTTTGTGTGTCAGAGTGTTTCTTTTGAATTTCAGGCCCATTATAAGATGAGAAGGTGGGGTTGGTAAGTGGATAGAGGAGATGCTGTGATCATTGTTAGTGTGCCTGTCCAGCCCTCTTTGCTACTTAGCTGTTTAAATGGAGGAGGTTCATCACTGTTGTCACGACGTGCTTCTCGTCCCATGCCTAGGGGACTGCAAGGTGATTTATTTAGCTCATTCACTCTCTCTGTTTTTCACTCTGGACACAAATCGACCCATAATCACACCTAGACATTCTCACTCGCAAGCATATGAAATATATGCTTCCTCCACCTATTCCACCATTGATTCTAGGAGCCAATAGATACCTCTATCTACATCCCTATTACCCCTCCAGCAGGACACCTTGTTATCTCCCTAGACATACACTCTCACCTTTCTGGCAGTTGAACATTTAACCACATTTTCCACGTGACCTTTTGAAGGAGACCAGACTCCTAAAGATCAAAGGCTATAAAGCTGAGCTCTCCAGATGTCATTACTGGCTTCAAAGAAGCTAATAGCCCATAGTTGACCATTTGGGAGATTTTAATTTCATCCCACCTGTGGATTAACTGATGAGAAGAAGAAGTAGTGAGAAATAGTTATACCAGGAGACATCTCAGTCAAGGAAACTAAGAGCCACCAAGCTGACACTATCTCGGAGATGAGAGACTGGAAAGCCTCCATCAAAATCCATCATCGAGACTGGCTGGAATTTGATTCTCAGGATAGAGTACATGGAATTAGGGGGCAAGAGAGGCCACAAATCCATAAGTGCACAATCTTAAGAGTTGGCCCAATGATGGGGTAAGCCTAAGATGGGGAAACAAATAAGACTCAAGTCAAAGGGCGCAGGTAGAGGCCCAGAGAAACAATTCAAGGCTTCAGATTAGAAAAGTGCACTTTAAAGTTAGACCATTGTGAAAATTGAAAAGTTGGAGGAGATTTAGGAATGAGACCCTTGGATGGATGTCAAGAATAAAGGGCATTGGTAAAGGCTGTAATCCTTTCTTATTCTCCAGACATAATCCAGTTATGTCAGGGCAAGCTTAAAGCTCTCAGTAACATTTCAGCTTCAGGAAAAAATAGAGGTGACAAGAATACTCTGTCCGGTGCCATTAAGAAAAGCAAAGTCATTTGAGAAAATCACCTGTTGACTCTGAACATGGCAATCCTATGGCACTTAATGGCAGATACATCGACATGTAGGTAGCTTTTCACAATTTCAGCTTCTGTGGCTTTTCATGTCCCTAAACCAAAGTCATGTGGTGCACATCTAATAGCTATTGCCACTGAAAGCCCTAAAGCATTTAACTTCTGTTGCAGTTTAGCACACACTTCTGCAGCATCTAGTGTTTATCTTTCTACTACTTTTTTGACTCCTAGGGTATCCAAACACTTTATTTTCTGCTTATAGACACAACTGAGCACATGAAGAATGAGGCACAGATACAATTATTATACTGGGCCTGGATCCGATGAGGCAACAACCAATCATCTTAACCTGACTTTGAGGCCTTTCTCAGGCCCAAAACATATCTGCTACTGTTGTAGCTGTGGACATTACACATGCACACAATCCCCCATATAAAGTCATGATATACAATACTAGATTACAAAATACATTTTCAAGAGAATCACTAAAAGGCATTATTGCTACCACAGATGGGTGATTTTCACCGCTTCAAGCCAACTGCATATGCAGCTGATTGACTCATATGTAAAGTCATGTGGTAAAGGGTTAAACCTCCCAAGAAGACCATTTTCAATATTGTAAGCCTAACGTATTTCTGAAGCATTTGTGGAAAAATCCATACTTTTCAGAAAATATTCCTTTTTGTTTCATGATCCCAAACCTATGACCTCTTATAAAATATTCTAATTTCTTTAATTCCAATGTGCTTTGAATAATTAAGTGGAATCACATTTAGTTAGCAGTATAAAATAACCTTACTTGTTTCATTCACTGAAGTAAGTGCTGAGTGACTGAAAACATATTTTATCTGGAGGATGTAATGAACAGGACCATAAATTTTTGAATTTTTTAGCCGGAGGTAACTGTCAGGTATTGATTTCAGTTTCTTTAAGTGCTTGTCAAGAAGTGACACTGAAAGGCAGGAGAATGACAGTAAACCTATCCTTATGATGTCAGCTCTATCATTTGCTTTCTCATGTCAGGTTTGGATCCTCCTGCAATTGAAGTAAAACTTACATTACATATGAATTTAAAATATTCAGTAAGTACTCACACTGATTCACATCTTTTAGTTTGCATAAACATAGCTAAGAAGATGTAACTTTTGCTGTATTAGTAGTGATGACACTGCATGTGCCCTAATTATAATAATACCTATGGTCATCATAAACCTAATATGTTATGTATACAATCAATCAAAAGTCTTACAAGTTGGTGCCAATTTTAAACTAATGACACATACCCACCATTGTCTTCATTACATTATACCCACATAAATTGAATATAGACATTTTTTCTTTCACTTAAGCATACTCAGGTTTTAAGCATCCACGGTCCAAAAACCCTGATTTTGGAGATTATTCAATTTATATAATTATAAATTAATTCAATGATATAATTATGATAAAAACCAATAATAGATCTAGTTTTCTCCCCACAAAGTCTTTGTTTCCATTGCAAGTAAAAGGAAATGCTACAGTCTGTAGATAACTGAGATAGCGAGCACTAAAATGCTCGATTGCTCGTTATTCGAGACGAACTTTTCCAGATGCTCGATGCTCGTCTCGAATAACAGCCCCATTGAAGTCAATGGGACTCGAGCATTTTTCAAGTGACCATGGTTGGGAATAAATGGTTTAATTAATTGAAAAAGAATGTCGTACTGATAAGTTAGGCAGATGTTACAACCTGCAATCTATTTTTCACTGTTCCGGCATATATTATCTCCCGACAAGTTCCAGATGTGAGAACAGTGACATAGAATCATTTAAGTGAAAACACAGTGAAGAATAATTTGCGATGTTCGGCACATCTGCTTACTACTTGTCGGGAATACGCTGTCTCCGTGCCCCGCTGTCTCCGTGCCCGCTGTCTCCGTGCCCCGCATGGTCTCCGTGCCCCGTGTCCGTGCCCCGTGTCCTCCGTGCCCCGCTGTCTCCGTGCCCCGCTGTCTCCGTGCCCGCTGTCCGGTGTCCGTGTCCCCGGCATTCTCCGTGCCCCCTCTGTCTCCGTGCCCCGCTTCCCTCCGTGCTCCGCTGTCTCCGTGCCCCGCTTTCTCCGTGCCCCGCTGTCTCCCGTGCCCCGCTGTCTCCTGCCCCGCTGTCTCCGTGCCCCGATGTCTCCGTGCCCGCTTGTCTCCGTGCCCGCTGTCTCCGTGCCGCTTTTCCGTGCCCCCGCTGTCTCCGTGCCCCGATGTCTCCGTGCCCCAGTCTCTCCGTGCCCCGATGTCTCCGTGCCCCGATGTCTCCGTGCCCCGATGTCTCCGTCCCCGTCTCTTCTCTGGTGTCCCCGATGTCTCCGTGCCCCGATGTCCTCCGTGCCCCGCGTCTCCGTGCCCCTGTCTCCGTGCGGCTCCGCTGATCTCCGTGCCCACGCTGTCTCCGTGCCCCGATGTCTCCCGTCCCGACGTCTCGTGCCCTCGATGTCTCGTGCCCCGATGTCTCCGTGCCCGATGTTCTCCGTGCCGCTCCGTGCCGCTCCCCGATGTTCCGTGCAACGATGTCTCCGTGCGCTCCCCCCGCTCCCCGATGTCTCCGTCCCGATGTCTCCGTGCCCCATGTCTCCGTGCCGCTCCGTGCCGCTCCTGCCGCTGCTGATTCTCGTGCTGCCGCTGCCCCATTCTCCGGTGCTGCCCCCCGGTGTCCTCTGTGCTGCTCCCCGGTGTCTCTGTCCTGCTCACCGTGTTCTGCATGTGTTCTTCACACATATATATGTTCTTCACATACTTTTTGTTCGCACCGTTCCGCGCGTATCTTCGACAAAGCAGATGTGC